>JAQMYK010000021.1:10922627-10943025 GCA_030014345.1 Clarias buthupogon
TTATGACGAAATTAATTACGTTAAATTACATGCTGCAATTTGTTTATCCAACTCAAGAGAATCAGATAATTGGTTAAGGCTAATGGGAAAAAAAACACTTTTGAAACCTAATCATAAAAGAAAGAAATGAGCCGGAACATTTCACTATACAAGGTGGTATCAAAAAGTTTTGAGATTAGTACCTTATTCCTTACTTATTAATACTTTATTATTATCTGGCAAGTAGGGTGCGTGCAGAAGTTCCCTGACAATCATCGTGCACGAATTGCGGAATGGTTTCAACATTTTTGGGGTTGAGCTCATTTAAGGTCTTCCTGATCTCTTGTTGTCGTCCAATGATGTTCTTCTGCTCTTGAAGCGTGCATGCAACTCGAAATACCTCGAACAACTCATTGCAGCATTGCCGTAAATTTGACAAATCATGTCTCTATGGGCAGATTTGCCCAGTTTGACCCAAAAATGTATGCACTCTTTGTTTTAAATTGTTGTGCATGATGAAATAGCAGACATGTTAATAGCACCAGCTCCCGACGTTCACAGCACAATGTCTTTTGGCACACTGACTTATGAAGGTCGGTTCTCCCTGTGACTGTGTGTGCAGCCTTGTGCTGCCATCTGTTGGCATGTTATTTCAAAACTACTTTCATGAAACTTTTTGATACAACCTCTTATACTCAGATATACTCAGATGGTTTAAAAATGTAAAAGCTGACCCTGTCTATTTTAAGTTAACACATATTCATTTTTGGATTTCAAAGCCAAACCTTTTTCGAATATACAAACAATAATAACAAATTATTTAACAACAAAGGCAATAATCATCATCTTTATCTGTAACATGATGTTCAGCTGCAACATCATCGACATACCTAGGGCAAGGTAACATTACCAGTAAAAAGTTTGGACACACCTTCTAATTCCAATGTCTTGCCTGATTTTTATGTCTTTCTACATTGTAAAATAATGCTGTAGACATCCAAAATATACGATTATCTCCTTTGAACAGTCGATATTGAGATGTGTCTGTTACTTATGCTCTGTAAAGCCTTTATAAGGACTCTAATCTAAGGTGCTGCTAGTGGGCGATTTCAGACCCTGGTAAGTCTAACACTAAGTGAACTTTTATCCGTTCCTCTGCAGCAGAGTTAAATGCTGCTCTTTTTTTTTTCTGGGACGGTTCTCATGAGAACCGGCTTCATCATAGTGTCTGATGTTCTTTTGTGAATGCACTTAAAGATACTGTTAAAAAAAAAAGTTTTTGCAAAAAAAAGTTCTTGCAATATTCTACACAGACTGCACATGTACAGGTATTTAAAATGATGATCATTCTGTTTCCTTAATTATGTAATTCTATAGGTGTTATTTAATACTTTGGAATGTACATAATTATTAAAAGAAAGAAAAAAAAAGAAAAAGAAAAGAAAGCAAAGAACATTGAATTTGAAGGTGTGCCCAAACATTTGGCTGGTTGGAGGAAACCAGAGCATCCCAGAGGAAACGCATGGCCACAGAAAGAACATGTGAAACTCCACTCCGCTACCTGAGCTCGGGGTTGAACACTAATCCCCTACATTACATTTATCATCGTCTCATCGTCTATACCACTTACTCCTGTATACAGGGTCGCGGGGGGGCTTGGAGCCTATCCCAGGATAGAGGCACGAGGCGGGGTACCAATATATATTATTTATATTATTTATTTATTCCTGAATTTAAGTAACTGAAATAAGCTATAAAAAGGAGTGTTTTTTGCCAGATCATTATCATCTACACTCACATTATTATTTTTTTAAAGCTATAAAATGCAATAAACATTACACTTTCAAGAGCGTCTAGAATTAACTTAAGGTTGTATCCTCTTAGTGTGATTCTCTCTGACCATAATGGTAAATAATATATAGAATACTAGCATATTTTATTACGTAAGTTTGGACTTCAATAAGGACCGTGACATGAGCTCACAGGGAGCGTTGCTTATTCATTCTCACGCTGTCAAAACACATCTTTGTGCTGCTCTGACACCAATTCGCTCAGCTAGTGAGAGATCAGTGAAAATCAGTGCTCGTAGAGTTACATACTTATGAAAGTGAAGTGAGGTTTAACAGTACTCTCTAAATGAGAAAGTGGAATTTGGATCCTGTTTCGCTTCTGTGAGAGTAAGAAACCACAACTCAAGATGATTTCTTTCTTTCGGTCAAAGCCGCTGCTCCGAAATCAAAGCTGATCTCTGAACCCATCCAGGCTGTTTTTAAGTATGTTTACTACGTCGCAATTCAAACTCCTGTAGACATTTAAATTCAACATTAAATATAGTTGCAAGCAATGATGAGTGGGCCCAAGCACCCTGCTCCATCATTACTCGGGAACATTCAGTGAACACAGTGAGCTCATGCATTTAAAGGGGACATCCCAATACCATTATGACATAATTTTTAAAAAGGGGGAATTTTATGTTTAGACATCCAGAAAGCCCCGGATGCTGGAAAAAAAAAAGCATCAAGCTTTGATGTCACGCAATGTGATGTCACTCAATATGATGTCCCAGAGAAAGTTATTAACCATTATTCAGCATAAGTTTACGGCTGACCCATTTGAGATATCAAAAATCCCTCTGCAATTTTGCATCCTCAATGTCTTGAAATCACATAGGCCTGGTTTGGTGTCGATCGTATAAATTCCCTAGGAGGAGTATATCAAAATCCCTTGAATGCGTTTTGCAAACATCACAAAATAACCGACTTCGTGTTGAGTTGAGCCCATGACATGCAATGTGAAAGTTATTCAGCTCAATGAGCTTTAAAAGTGTACCGGGTTTTCACGTACATGTGTGCAAGTGTGTATGAGTTATGCAGCAAAATCTGCATAACTCATTAGGATGACTCTCAGGCATCCTAATGGCAGCAGATTCCAACCTCCCTGCCAATTTTGTGTGACACAGATGTATGGTGAAGACCCACATTTGTGCCAGTATTCATACCTCAAGGACAAAAAGACATATTTGTAGAAAATAAGTATTTTTGCAAATTTACAGTCTTATGCAAACGTTTAGGCACCCCTTGATAAATAATAGATTTTGATAAATAACAGATGACATAAAATGTAACAATGCATCAATGTTTGGTGAAAATATTGTGCAATTTTTCAATTTCCAAGAGAGACTGTGTTAACATCTTTTCAATTAAAAAAAGGGGTGCCTAAACTTTTGCATAAGACTGTATATGTTTTATGTAAAGATATGTAACTTCACCTGTTTTTTTTTTTATATATTTTTTATGGTTGGAAAAAAATATTAAACTAGACGGGTGATGAACCACAGGTATGATAAGTTCATCCACCTTGATTTGCAACATAAAAATGACAAAAATGAAAAATGTTGAGATAAAAAAAAAAGTCTTGAAATTTTGTAATTTACAGATTCTCAGTCTAAATGCACTAAAATGATCATGTACATTTATGCTTTTTGTTAACATATAATAACTTTGTTAATCAATATCTCACTAACGCACCTTAATGTAATGTATCCACCTGTAGTACATTTGATCATTTACATTACAGTCAGTGTGTCCTTTGTTCATATTCAAACTCATTGTATCTCATTATCAATAAGATTATGTTCATATTCTCCACCTGACTGCACTATTGTACAGTGTATCATATCATATCATATCATTTAATACAGTGGTTCTCAACTCCGGTCCTGGAGGACCACTTCACCGCACATTTTAATGCTTTCTCAGCTCCTAACAAAGCTGATGTAACTAATCAACTAATTAAAAACCTTTTCTTAATTCAAGAGTGTGTGGTAGAGAAGAGAAAATGCTAAAGAACCACAGATTTAATACATACACTATACACACAGGTATTTTTTAGGTTAGTTTTTTTTGTAAATATCTTTTTCTGAGTATTTTTAAATTTAATCTTTGCCCTGTAATTTTTTAAATCTCCATCTTTGAAGTCTATCTGATTAATGTGTTTTTTTTTCAGAAGGCTCCTTTTCTCTGCAAGCTTTACCATTTTTACTCTTATAAGTGACAAGAATGTATATTTACATGAAAAAATAAAATGGTATGCTTAAGTTTACAGAGCATCACAGATGCCGTTCTTGCTCTGCATGTGAGAAGAAGTCACCGCAGACCCTCCATGACTATCCGAACATCACATTAGCTCATTCTCCGGCCTTGTGCGCGCCGTCCTAACCTCTTATGACTTAACAGCTTACACTCTGTGCCACGACAACACGGCACGGATTTCAGAACACAATTTTTCAGCCACTGGATTTGGTTAGTGTATAATTTATGTTGTTACAGCTGTTTCATCAGCGGTTTCACTTCTTATCTGTGTGTGTGTGAGAGAGAGAGAAAAACTGAAAAGATATGGTATGAGAGGTATGTGCTAGTAAATGTCATGTAGTAATAAAAGTGAAGTGATATAATGGAAGAAAAAGAAGTATAAGGTCCTTAAAAGGTCCCCATTACATACAGTATGTACACAGCACACGTGCATTAGTCTACTAGATTAGAAAGATTGTAACATATAAATATTATCTACACACTACACACTGCTAGTTGTTTTCTGGAGTGTACTTCGTATAGCATACTTTGCAGATCCGTTTTCGAGGAGAGATCAATCCCCCCGTGGCTAATGAATAATGGAGTGGTTTGACAGAGAAGCTGAAAAGAAAACCCCAACCCCTCTCCCAGCTCTGCACACACTAGCCCTGACCCCCTGCATCCCTCTCACTGTAATTCAAGCCCTGTGCTCCAACACACACACACACATGCACAGACTCCTCCTGAGCGCACCCATTACCGAGCCCGAGCAGGTAATGAATCCACCTGGAAATCCACCTGTAATTAGAAAGCGATAATGAACCGGTCCATCGAGATAAGACAGGTTCTGGCACCGCTGCCTGTTGTCTCCGTTCTTCGAGTGCCAAAAATCGTTCGAGCGCGACTATAAAGAGGGCTCCTGATCATTTAATAAAGCTGGACGAAGCTGACGTCGTTGTCTGGAAATTCATTTAGAGCAGCGGCATTTGATAAACCAGCGACGAGTCTGGGTCTTCGCCCGGCTTTGATCTACAGCAGGCAGGGCATTAGCTAGTCCGGCGAGCCAAAGAGTCTGGTGCGTTTATCAAAAAAAAAAAAAAAGGCGCCAAGGAATTCTTACCTTTTGCAGAAAGTGACCATTTCATGTATAAAGCAGGTGATGAGCAGTCAATCAGTATCAGTTTCTGAAGAGCAGAAAAGTGGACAAAGGATTCTGTGAAATGAGAATCTCAGCCTGTTATCCTAACTTAGAAAATGCGTGACGGTATCTTATATATTCTGATCAACTTCATTGAGATATAGTAACTCATTGTTAGCACTAACAGCTTCAAGTTGCGCAAAGTGAGTAGCTCAGTCAAAGCTGCACGAAGCTCATGTGTTTTAAAACTTGAAGAGTTTTTCCTATCGAGCCAGAACACTGTACGGCTTTCTATATTTAGATGAAAAAATCTCATCCCGGAGAAATCTGAGCCTGAGAAATCTCTCTACTTTATTGTATTATTGCAGATCATGGGTTTGGAATTTCAGCTGGTGTTTTATAACAGTTTTCCTTATCTCTGATTCTACGTTAGTTGAGAATTGAGCTTGGTATAAGAAACTGATTGATAGCTACTTTTAGCAGGGATTTATTAAATGGGGTCCAGGGACTTCCAGGGGTGTGTAAAACAGAGCCAGTAGCTATTATAGCTATACACTACCTGGCCAAAAAAAGTCATACACTATGAGATTTCATTCACATTTAGAATTGATTGCAGCACACAATTTGGTGGCCAGTTCATATGAAAATAATTTCTCATGCTCCCAGAACCAGTCTTTCACAATTTATGCCTGTGTCATCCATTAATCAACTGAACTCATTTTATTGCCACATAACATTACTGAGCCAAGACCTGACCAACTGAAGCAACCCCAGATCATAACACTGCCTCCAGAGGCTTGGACACTATGCATGATCATAGTGGATAAGTCCAATCTTAACAAATTCAAGTCTTTTTTCTTATTAGTCTTGCTAATAAGTGGTTTTCTTATAGACACGCAGCTGTTTATTTGTATAACACTTTTAAAAATTGTCATTGTCGCAAAGCAGCTTTACACAATCAAAAGAATTATTTAAGTTTGTATGGAACGTGAGTGTGCATGAATCAAAATGGTCAGATAGTCTCTGATGAGCAAGCCGAGTACGACAGTGGCAAGGAAAAACTCCCTGAGATGGCAATAGGAAGATGGCTCATTAAGAGGAACCAGACTCACCAGGGAACCCATCCTCATCTGGGTGATAACGGATAGCAGGAATTGATCTGCGTTCATACTGTGTTTTAGGTGACTGGCAGTTCAGCATAAGAGTTGATGTTAATTGATGTTAATATGGAGTCCAGGTAGTTATTGGAGGCCCAGGTAGACTTGTAGGGAATTCCAGTCCTGAACTATCGAGCAACTGCAGCCAAGTCAAGTCCTCAGAGAAACAGCTGTCAACATCAGTCGAGGCCAGATCCGTCTTCATGGTAGGTTCATGAAACCGTCCCCAGACACCAGACACATCCCAAAGACGCAAAGACGCATCCCAATCCTGTGAGCTCTCATCACATTGGGTGTGTATTTCACTAATTAACCCCAACTATGATTTTTACTGTTGATTTTTTACCATGCAACTTCACCATGTGTTTAAGTGATTTCCATTTATGATTTTGTTTTCGACCACATTTCTTCCATAAAGTTAACAGTTCAGCACTATCCATCCAGGTTTTCATACTATATTGAAGGATTCCGAACCCAGTTTAGCAATTTCAAATGTCCGTGATTGATTTATTTGCTTGATGCAGCCCACTGATTTGACCCTTCTGATGTAGCACTTTCTTTTTGGTCAGGGAGTGATTTATTTATTTTGACTTTAACTGAATGGATTTAATCCAGATCTTAGTATATTGAATGCTAGTAGAGTTATAAATAATGACAACCTTCCAGACCTTCTGTCGATGGAAGATCTACAAATACAAAGCTCTAATAATTATCTACAATATATTAATATGCTTTTTATCTCTCTTTGAAAAGAAACCAAGAGCAGCCTAGTGCGCTGTCGGCCAAATGACACTTCAGTACATTCAGTTGAAACCAATTAATTCAAAAGTACAAGGAGCTCTACAGTACAACAAAGGGAAATCCAAAACCAAACAATCCACAAAGTTTGAAGCACATCTTTGACCTCTTCCTCCTTTTCTCTTACTCTTGTTCTCACTCTGGCACCCTGCCCTTTTCCAGTGCAACATTTTCTCACTTTCTCTACACTTTCTAAGTCATGTCAGTCCACAGCTTTGTGATTTCTGCATAGCTGAGAAAAGCAGAAGAGCAACAAAAACAGAAGGAAGTCCGCTCTGCTCCGATATGGCTGAAGTCTTGTCGACCCTTTGACCCTCTCTTTTCCTTTTTCCTTTCTCACAGCAGAAGGTTTTCAAGCTGTTGTCATATAAATCTCATTACGATATATCAGTCACATGTGTACACACTTTTTTTTTTCCACACCTGACATATACAGTAAGACCATATGTCAGATTAACAGTAAGCACTATGGTTGTTGTAACATACTTTAGTGGTGAAATTCATTTTCTCACCAAGTCTACACAGTTCTTTGCAATAGTGATTCATGCAGTACGGTTAGTCACATGTCACTGTTTTTTTTTTTTTTACAGCGCTACGTTACTGGAAAGTCCTAATGTACAATTCATTCTCAAGCTTTCCAAATTATAACTATGGTCACCAAAATTAAGTTTTGTATCATAAACTTTGTTGGTACGTACATAAAGGCCAGTCATGCCTGCCTGCCATATGATGCGAGACCGGTATACTGTATGTTGAGAAACTTCAATCATGGGATGTTACTTATTTTAATCAAGCTCCAGGTGTTCTTTACAATACTTGCACTTGGCTCCAAGCCATTTCCACATGTTTGGGCCATTAAAGGAGTTCCTGGGAGGCCAGCGTTTCAGATGTGAAGCAGGCGGTCCTATCATGGCTCCAGTGTACTTAAAAAACTTTCTACCGTGATGGTATCTAAGCACTAGTGAAACGCTGTGATACATACATTAGTGTATCAGTGGATTATATAGAGAAATAATGTCCCAGGTTGATTTAAACACTCCCTGCACAATATGGTGCTATTTACAGTTATCTCATAAGAAAATATTTCATGTTAGTTTACATTCTGCTATTAAACACGCCAGTTTCTGACCTATTTTTCGCCGTACTTTGCCCTCCACCTGAGTCGCGGCCATCTGTGCTGTCTGGCGAGCGACTGAGGTTGCTGCATGTGCACACAAACTGGTAGCTATTTAGAGCATATGATAAAACTGGTATGATCGGAAAACATCTACCTAATTTAATCTTTGAAGTTTAATAATACTAATGCAAACATAAAAACAACCGCGGTCCATAAATCCCTGCTAAGTTAGCAAACGTAACACAAATATGTAATGTAGTTAACAGGGTAAACAGGGGTTTATTTTTGACCAGGATTAGCCTCGTCTCCCCACTGGATGTCTAATAACCACAATCTTTTTTTTCTTATTGTCAGTGGAAAATTGATGAAAGTGTTGAGGCATTCCCATGCATAACAGATGTCCAACACTGTAAAACCAGAGACACTGT
Organism: Clarias buthupogon; assembly: GCA_030014345.1. Lineage (NCBI taxonomy): Eukaryota > Metazoa > Chordata > Actinopteri > Siluriformes > Clariidae > Clarias > Clarias buthupogon. The sequence goes on from JAQMYK010000021.1 coordinate 10,931,315, forward strand.
GACTTTGCCCATCTGCACATTGTCTTGCCCATGATGGGACATGATTTCTATATTCCACTCCAATTCCATTTTATTTCATTATATTTTTATTTCATTATTTTATTATTTGTACATAATGTATTCTTTTTACAGCTGAAAGTTTTTTGCTCTATTTTTCTATATTTCTAATTTGTCACTAACACACACACCACACACACACAGTTGACATGACAAATATTTAGGGCTGACATCAGCCCTATTGCGTCATATTGTGTGAAGTGTGAGTATGAAGTTGTGTGGTGCACCTGGGCGGCGATGGCTTTTGGGAGGTCTTAACACGCTTAAAAGACAGATACTGTAGGTTGTGCGGGATGGCCGGGTGGCGATGGCGCTGGATGCTTGGGCCCGCTCATCACTGCTTGCAACTATATTGTAAATTTAAAATTCTTTTTACAGCTGAAAGTTTTTTTTCTATACTTTTATTTTATTTTTATTTCTAATTTGTGAAAACAATCCCTTATTACATACTTTATGTGATATGTATTTTTATTGGAAACTCTACTTTATTTTATATCAGTGGTCATGTAAGCATTTTACTTCACATCATAGTGTGTATGACTGTGTATGTGACAAAAAAATTGACTTTTTTTTTTTCAGATTGCCAGACAAAATATTACTGGTTTGGTTTTGGGTCTGAATTAATGGAACATATCACGAGGCAGGAGTAGCTAAGTGATTAAGGCATTAGACTATGGATCGGAAAGTCCCAGGTTCAAACCCCACCACAACCACCAAGTTGCCACTGTTGGTGCATTTAAGCAGCACCATTAATCCTCAACTGCTCAGATGTACGGTATAATGAGATACAAATGTGAGTTGCTGTGAATAAGGGTATCTGCCAAATGCTGTAAATATTATGAACATCATGTAAATGTGTAATAAGGTTTTTTTTATTCACAATCAACAATGTAACAAAGAGTTTTAAGTTCAAAGTTCAACAAAAATTCTGAAATCTCAGAAGATAACTCGGCTCAACAAAAAAAAAAAAGGTAGAGTGATTGTGTAACTGTAAAAAGTGCAGAGATCTATGAGAAAGCCTGGAGTTCTGGACAGGTTCTTTGCACAGGATTCCCATTACAATCTCTTGGGTTGTGCTGCATGGAGGTGGAGGGTGTGGAAACCTGCCAGTCGGGAAGAAAGAAGAACAGAGGGGAATTTATCGGAAGTTTAACTAGGAAGAGCTTCAGGCGTGGACCTGTTCCCAAACTTCAGTTCTTTCATAACTCATAGCATTAATTATGTAGAAATATAGAGTAATGAGTTACACTCATAGCTACAGTACAAAAATGAGCAGTGTTTACTGCATACTCATTGCTCAAACGTAGCATTTTCATTACTAAAGTTGATAAAGACCATACTGACAGCCGTCCACTATAATGACCATAATGACTTCTGACATCAAACCAATTCAGTTTTGTTCAGTCTGTAAATAAGAGTCATGGGATGAGCACAAGACAGTCTTTAGGATTACTGTAAATTGTGTTTATCCCTCAGGACTTTCACATATCATTCTAGTGCATCCGTCTGACCTCGTACATTCATGCTATTCACAGAAACGAAGTATGTATTGTATTTTTAGCATTTGTGATAAGATCATCCATTCATCCATCCATCCATCTGTTTTCCATACCACTTATCCCCTGTAGGGTTGTTGTGGGTCTGGAGGCTATTCAAGGGAACTCAGGAAACAAAAGGCAGGAGACACCCAGGAAAATTTGGAAATGCCAATCAGCTTGAGACTGTGAAGGGAAACTTGAGTACCCAAGGGGGAACCCACAAAGCATGGGGAGAACTTGCAAACTCCATGCAGACAGACAGGAGGTGAGATTCAAACCCTTGGGATAACGCCTGAACCATCAATGCTTTAGTATCAGTTTGACATGAATAAAGGATGGAACTTAACACATTTCTCAGAAACGGAGAAATTAAAAATAATATGGCATATAAAAGGCCTTTTCAACCTCTTGTTCAATCATTCTTAGTAACTGTCGGGTTAGCGTTGGGGTGGTGTAAAGTAGGGTGTTCAAGAAGTTTGTCTACATTTTAGAAAGTAGACCTAATTAAATTAAATTCACTGGAAAATTGCAAAAGCAAGTACGAGGAATAATAAAAAATAAAATGAAATAAGTGCAATTATGAGGTCAGGTGATGTAGCTGAGGTTTAGAACAGAAATCAAACACAGCCATAACACTTTGGCATTTCTACCTCTTTGTTTTGTTCCAAGTGTTAACCAGACATGTTCATCTTACCCACGCCAAGCCAGCTTTATGGTTAAATCTAAATTTAGATAATGACCCTGTGTTGCACTTACGTACTGTATACTCCACCGATCTAAATAAAGTGACACTGTAACACCAAGTCACATGACTGCACCTACACGTGTTTCACTACTACAGGATATGAATCTGTGTGAAGCTGATTTGCCTAAAGATAATAACAGACGAGAGTGTCTGTGTGTGCGTGTTTGTCTGCGTGAGTTAGGAGGGAGACCAATTAAAACATGGCAGGAGCAATAAACAGAGCTCATTTCGAGAGGGGGAGGCTTTAAGCAGCTCCTGCAATGACTCCCAAGCCGCAGATTCGGCTCAGTGTAGATGGCGTAATTACACTTCAGGCTAAGTGCTTTAATGGGACTTGCGCTATTGTTTACACGTACCACCCATATAGACCTTGCCAGAGCTTGATAGGCTGGCACCAGTGTGTGGCCTATATATGTGTGTTTTAGTATTGGTGTCATTTGTAAATAAACTGAGTTTCATAGAAGCTACATGGATTAAATTTTCATTTTGGTCATAGAAACAACCGAAAAACAACCATAACAATTTGATCATGTGTATCTGTGCTAATTATTTGCCTTTGTGAGCCGTTTGTTTTTTTTGCTGAGTCATGCTTATGTAGTCGGTTGAAATTAAATAAAATTCAGTTGCCTATGCTGTGCTGAAAAAAGGAGATCTAACTCTATACTGCACGATCCTAAGCCCTATATATTTATAAAAAAAATAAAAATAGCAAAACGCAAAATGTACAAAATACATTAAGGGCTACGTGAACGTTGGTTCGGTACTGCTAAACTGAATGAAGCGTGGCATACATTTCTTTATTTCTTCAGGTTTGTTCAGGAGTGAAGCATTAATCTGGGATTTATTCAATCTAAAAACAATTATAATAATCTCTCTCTCTCTCTCTCTCTCTCTCTCTCTCTATCCCTGCAGCACGCAACAGGTGTTTTTTTTTTTCTGTCTTAAACAGGGAACAGGTGCATTCCTTCACAGGCTCTTGCCTCCGTGTTTCAGCAGCTTAAGTTGTGCAAACCTGTGCAGGTTTACAAAAAATGATAGCCTGATATGAATAATGATATGCTGAGATGATGATATGCTTAGCAACACAAAGGACACATTTAAAAAAAAATATATATATATATACATAGTAAGTCCCCTACATATGTGATCTCCGTTCGTAAGTCGAACTTGTTTGTAAGTCCAGCAGACATCATCTAGGTTCTAGGATGCTAACACAACTGGCTATACACTGTATAAAACTAACACGTCGCCTAATCTTGTTCTTTAGAATTGTTGCCGAAACTTGAACGATTCATGTTAAAAGAATGAGTAATGCCTGCAACTTTTTCACCCTCGCTCCGTTCTCGGAATTATTTTACTTTTGCAGCCAGTGGTATTCCTTTGAACTTCTTAAAAGTACCAGCTTCATCGCCACTGCACGCTTCCGTACCGATGTACGCCGGATATGTGATCGTACTTACACATGCGTGCACGCTTGTTCGTATCTTCGAAAGTTCATAACTCAATTGTTCGTATGTAGGGGACTTATGACGTGGAATGTACTGAAAGTTTAAGGATATAAGCGACTGTAACAAGGAGCAACAACCTAGCAAAGACTAGATGACTGGGTTCGAGCATTTAAAAAATAGAAGGTCTGTGTTTCCTTCTGGTTCTCCCTTTGAGTTATGCTGTCATAGACAGTTGCACTCTGCTCTATACATACATTATGTGACTTTGACCATACCAGTCCAATAATGTCTTCTCTTCTCTTTTCTTTTCTTCTCTCTCTCTGAACTTGTCTGACTCGTCCCAGTGCCACGCTTCTAGTTGGAGATCTCGTCACATGGAGGCCCTATGTTGTCTGCTTGGAATGTGTGTGGTTCCACTTTACCTTCTCTGGGGATTTAATATTTCTACAGTCTACCTGAACCTCCAATAATGAACTGGACTCCATATTAACTTTAGGACATCAGCTGTTATGCTGAACTTCTAGCCACCTAACAATCCCTACTATCTGTTATCACCTAAATAAAGATGGGTTCCCTGTTGAGTCTGGTTCCTCTCCAGGTTTCTCTCTGTTTCCATCTCAGGAAGTTTTCCCCGCTACCATCACCCTCCATTTTTATACACATTTCTATATTTTCTTTTGATTCTGTAAAGTTGCTTTGTGACAATGACCACTGTTAAAAGTTCTATGCAAATAAAATGGAATTGAATTTAATCAAATTTTCATTGGTTAACATATGGTTAAGAACACTTCAAGGCTATTCCGTATGGTCCGATCCCACAGAGGAGCTACTATAGGACAAATTACTGACAAGGTTACTGCTGGCTGTGATACAAAAAGTGTTGGTGTAAGTTCCATAGACCAGAGGAAAAAGGTGGCCTGCATGGTCCAAAGAATCTGATTTTCTTCAAGATAATGTGGAATTGGTGCATGTGCGTCATTTACCTGGGGAAGACATGGCACCAGGGATGCGCTATGGGAAGAAGGCAAGTCATCAGAGGCAGTGTGATGCTCTGTGCGATGTTTTGCTGGGAAACCTTGTGTCCTGAAAGGGACACTCGAAACGAGCCCTGAATATTCTGTAATAATTCTCACTATGGTGAAGCAATCTGAACCAAAAAAGTACTGTACTGTTTGTGTAATCGAACTGCATTACATACGATGCTGGAAGTGATCTCCGTTTTCTCCCAGACACATTTAGACGCGGCACTCCATGTTCCTGAATGTATCGGTAAACGATTAAACGCCATGATAGCTGTCTGGCGCCTTCTTTATCGGTCCAACTCAGTGGCATCCCAGCATGTTTGAAGCTCCATATATTGTACTGAGGACCACATTGTATGTTGTTTCACTCAGATTGCTTCATCCTAGCGAGAGTTATTGCAAAATATTTGGGGCCTCTTTCGAGTGAATCCCCTTGTAAATTTTTTCCCGCCTTCAGTTGACCTCAGGAGGATATCGTGCCTTTTCACATTGCAAAAAGAATAATAATAATAATAAAAATTCAGGAATGGTTTAAGTAACATGAAATAGATTTCAAGGTGTTGATTCAGCCACCAAATTCCCCAAATTCTCTATCCGATCGAATATCTGTGCTGGACAACGTCTGATCCACGGAGGCTCCGTCTCACAACTTGCATGATGCAAAAGATCTGCTGCTGAGCTCCTCATCTAACATCAGTGCCGTATCTCATTAATCGTAGTTCATTAATTAGAACTTATCTGTCTGTCACTACGCCCCCCCCCCCCCCCCAAAAAAAGACCTGTTGCACCTAATTAATACGCTGCTTTCTGTATATGTCTTTGTGAAGCTTTTGTCATGTGAAGCTCTATTCATGCTGATGGTCTGTACAGGACCTGTTTCTTGATTTCTGATCAAAGTCGGACTGAAAGAATGAATGCAGTAAATGCAACAAACATGTAAAATCCTCTTGTTTGTACATCTTTTCTTGGTGCATCCTTTTAAAATGTAGTCATATTTACATACATACATATTTACAGTCTGTGATAAAGGTTTGTTTTGTTTTTGCACCTCAGGGCATTTAGTATACAGTAAACACACCATATCATACTTGATTACAATAAGGCAACCTCAATGCAAAGACTCGAGCTGACTTTTTTTTTTTTATGAAAGTCTTTCCTAATGCAAACCTCAGTATTTTCACTTTGCCTCCATTATACTGTACAATCATGAAATTAATTACCTTTGCAAGGCATAGAGTCATTTCATGAGTGATGTACAGAGAGAATCATAAGTAGCGAGTCGGGCAAAGTGACTTGATGCGTAGTGGCTGTTATAATAATTAATTATATTAATATTAATTATAATTAAAATAAGATTTAATAATGCACTTGCAACCTTGTATTTTTCTTTTCAGCGAGGGAGGAGCCCAGTTCTCTCCCTTTTAATGTGTGTGTGTGTGTGTGTGTGTGTGTGTGTGTGTGTGTGTGTGTGTGTGTGTGTGTGTGTGTGTGTGCGTTACAACAAGATCAATCTCCAGCCAATTAAAACCAAATCTGCATCCGCCCTGAAAAAATAGAACATAATGCAGCTGATCAGTTTACAAAGCGCATTTATAGCGGTTTGCAAAAGTATTTGTACCCCTTGAACTTGTCCGCATTAGTCTTTCCATTTTCAGATGATGGATTGATCAGCGCTCCGTGAGATGCTCAAAGCCTAAGATAATTTTTAAAATATATCCTAACCCTGCTTTAAACTTCTCCACAACTTTTTTTTTTATCCCTGACCTGTCTGGTTTGCTTCTTGGGCTTCATGATGCTGTTGGTTTACTAATGTTCTCTAACAAACCTCTGAGGGCTTCACAAATCAGCTGTATTTATACTGAGATGAAATTACACACAGGGTGAGAAAATACTTAAGTAATTTTACTTTGTTACTAACCTATACTGTTATTTTACTGAAATTGAATGCTTTTACATTATTACATTGTCTATACTGTATATAAATATATTCAATGTGCTGCCATGCATTATAATTCTGTTTAAATTCCAATCAAGATCATTAATATAGAAAATAACGATTTATATCTTTAAAGTCTATATATAATAAAGTAATTTGCCACAATTTTCTCATGTTAAACAATGTGTACTAGTTAGCACTACAGAAGGCAACTGGATTTTCGTTAGGGGTATCAGAGTAAAGGGGCCTAAATACATATGCACAACACACTTTTTAGATGCTTATGCTTAAAAAAAATTGAAAACCAATTATTATTTATTTATTTTCCTTCCACTTCACAATTATATGGCACTTTGTGTTGGTTTATCACATAAAATCCCAAATACATTTACAGTTGTGGTTGTAACATGACAAAATGTGTAAAAGTTCAAGGGGTATGAATATTTTTGTATGGCCTTTATGTTTCAGAGAATGTACAGTACTTACAGTACATGTGTCAGCTGTAACATTATAAACTCTGACGTGATGTGAGTGACACGGATTATCTTGTCACAACGACACCTGGTGAGGTTTGGGATATACAGTATGAGGCAGCGAGTGAACCGTCAGCTCTAGAGGTTGATGAGCTGGAAGACGACGGAACGGCCAAGTTTAAAGATCTGAGTGACATTAACAAAGGCCTAAGTAGTGATGGCTCCATGATTGGGACAGGGTATCTCCAAAACAGCAGGTGTTGTGAGGTTGTTCCTGATATACGGTGGTTAGTACCCTCAAAAATGGTCCAACCAGTGAACCAACAACAGGGTCATGGGCATCCAGGGCTTACTGATGCATGCAGGAATGCTACTTTGTCTGTAGCCCCATCCCATGCAATCCCATGTAGGTATTTATTCCCATTTTTCACGCCGTGGTAGAACCTACAGGCACTTTTTTTGGGTTGTCTGGGTGTGTTTGTGCGGAAAGAAGGCAATATACTGTATATATACAGTATATCTTCTGGTGGAGGCAGTGCGATGCTTTGGATGATGTTCTGCTGGAGAACCATGGTTCCTGGAATTCATGTGGAAGTTCCACTGACTACTGGACTAACAAGTCTCATCCATGGAGGCCCATCTCACAACGTACACAAGGATTTTCTGCTAAAATAAGCACAGCTTCAGAGGTCTCCTGGAATCCATGCCATGGTGGATCAGAGCTGTTTTGGCAGCACATGTGGAACATACACTTTTCTCGTACTCGTCAGGTGGTTTTAATATCATATGGACGGTGATGTTACATTAATGTTATGTTACATTCTGAAATCTTGTAGGAATGTTGGCCAAATGGAAATTGATAGCTTTTAAAGGTGTAGGTAGCTGATAAAATAATGTTACTACAGTATAATATAGTAGTTATTATTTCAGTACGCAATACTTAGTGTATAGTAGTGTAAAATAAGAAAAAAAGGTGAAGGTAAATATTAACTTTCTGATATTAGTACACTGTGGAGAGATGATGAAGAAAAGAGATACTGTTAAAGTACACACACACACACACACACACACACACACACACACACACACACACACACACACACACACACACTCCTGGGCCGTGTTCCAGTACACTGAGAGAGTTGCTCTCGTTACGTCTTCTTTGCAAGATGGGACATGTAGACTGAAACTGGGCGTGAGGCCCGGTCTGAGTACAACACGTGAGTGGGATGATGTTCCTGCGTGTGTGCATTTGTGTGTGTGTGTGTGTGTAAGAGAGAAAAATAGATTCAGAAACATATGTGTTTATAGTTTTGAGTTATATCCCTAATTTAGAACAAACCACTCAACACCTTTCTCTGGGATAAAATTGGACATGCTGTAGAAATTATTATTTCTACCTGTCTGTGTGTCTTTATATATATGTGTGTGTGTGTGTGTGTGAATAAGTGTGTCTGAGTGGCGGCTGTGTATGTCGAGGTGGTCCGGGCATGTTCCTCAGTCTCGATGTGGTAATACATCCTGGAAAACTGCGCACCCCCACTATCCCACGGGAACATCCCAACTCATCCAGAAAAAAAAAGAGGAGGAGAGAGGCGAGGTGAGAGAGGACAAAGAGGCAAATAAATAATCAGATGCCTATCATTCAGGGGAAAAGGGGGGAAAAATGATAGATGAGAATAATGAGGGATTCTTTCACACACTCTACTCACGCCCAATTGGAAGCCATCTGCCCAGGAGAAAGCGCATGGGATTAACAGCACCTGGTCTCTGACTGACACACACACACACACACACACTTTCACCACTTTCACCATACCGTATCTTCCTAATCATACATACTGTATATGTAACTTTTCACAAGTGTGTCTTGCAGCAAGGAAGATCTTAAACATGAAACAGAAACTATGATGCATTTGCTCTAGAATGTAACTGAAAGAACAGAAATTATGCAAATGTCGAACATTTTATCGGCATGAGATTCGAGTCAATAAGAGAATTTATTATGTACAAACTTTCACACGTGCACATATACAGAGATCAGCCACAACATTAAAACCATATAATATTATCACATTAATACTGATTGTCAAACATATACCAGTAAACTGGTGACAAGTTCATATGCACCCAAGACTCGCCCGTTCCCTCAGGGACCAGCCAGTCGGATCTGATCCCACAGAATAGCCAATCTCAAAAAATAGTCAATACTGGCTAATGATAAAAAGACACCAGAGCAGATTTCCCCAAATCCTATTCAGATTGAGAACCTACAGTATAAGATGCACTCGATAAACAAGTCTGATCCACCACAGCACGCAAAGGATCTGTTGCCAACGTCCTGGTGCCAGACACCACATGACACATCCCAAGACATAGTGTATAAGGTACACTAAGGAAGATTTAGTCCCGGTTTGACTTGAACATATGACAGCAGAGTGGTTTAGTGGTTAGCACCGTGGCCGCTCACCTCCAGGGTCCAGGTTCGATTCCGCGCCTCGGGGACTGTGTGTATGGAGTTTGCATGTTCGACCCATGTTTGGTGGGTTTCCTCCGGGTTCTCCGGTTTCCTCCAACAGTCCAAAGACAGGCAAATTAGGCTAACTGGCGTTCCTAAAGTGCCTGTAGTTCTAACAAATGGTAATAAATGGATAGATGCTTATATACACACACACACATTAACTACTGTATGTGTGACAGTTTTTGCCCCTATGATCAGAACTGCTGATCCTGTGCTAATAACCCTGCAAAGTCATTCACCTCACATCCAGGAAACTAACTGTCAGTGTGACATTACACACCAGGCCCTATCTGTACGAGTCTGCTTATCTGTATATCAGTTAAAAAAAAGAAAGAAAAAAAAAAGACACCAGGAAATAGGAGCGGAATGTAACTTTACTGTACATGATGTGTGTGTGTGTGTGTGTTTGTCCGTGTGTGCATATGTGTCTAATATATCGTGTAAGCATTTCAGATGTATGTGTATGTGTGTACATAATGTATAGGAAATGCCTGAATGTCCCCGATCTTGTGTAATTCATATGCTGAGATGTGTTTGGTTTGGTGGGAGTGAAGTGCCACATGTCACAGATGTAATTAAAGTAGTGTTTATTTGGTGCAATATGATATTTAGAGTCAGTTTGCAGTTTGGCAAGAACAAAGCAGGTTAATCCATTATCCAGAAAAACAGACTACAATTAAAACTAGAGACAGTTCAACACTAGTCATTAGGAGTGTAACACAATGCTGCGGTCTGTAGCTCTATCTGTATCTGTTTAATCCACCTGTATTCATAATGTGTCTGTAAACGGAAGTGGGTGTGGTCTCTTTGTATCTCTCTAACCCTATTACAATTGTCCACAGAGACGCTGGAAAATCCACAGAGGCAGAAATGTCATCCCTATCAGCTGGCTCTGACACTTCCTCAATCTCTTCATTCTCAATAGCAACATGCCTCAATTTAAACAGAAGAGAACTTTTCTGCTATTCAACAGCGTTTGGTGAAGGACAACCAGTCATCTTTTCAGTTCCGTGAAACCGACACATAATGACATAAAAGTGCTATCCACCCTGTTCCAGGTGCATGAGTTCACGATTGGCTAGCGTCACTTTGATTGACAGGTGAGCGTGTACATCATCCCGCCTCTCTAGAGCACAGCTACTGTAATTTTTACAGTATCTTGACTATTGGCGTCATCAGGATTCCGAATCCATGATATTATGTCGTGTCATTTTCTCACAAATCAGGAGGCTAAGGCTCTAGGTTGGTGATCTGAGGGTCCGGGTTCAAGTCCTGCCGTCGGTGAGTTGCCACATCCCATACATCCCATAATACCCACCAGGGCCGTAACTGGGACACAATTTCAGGCCAGGAAATCCCACACCAACCCAGGCCGTCCTATACACCCAAATAAATTTGGAAAACACAGACAGGCTTATTTTCTTCCTCTATACAGCTCTGGAAAAAATTATATAAACAAATTATAAAAAATAATCCGTTTCCTATGTTGTTTTTCCTAAAGGTGAATGTGTAAGTAAAGTTTTGTTGATTTTTTTTAACTGGTGATAATATTTCTCCTAAATTCAAAATGTAACTATTATTATTTAGAATGTTTATATTTTTTTTAATGACATCATCACAACGCATCACAATAACCCAAGATCATGCAGTATTCGCAGAGTTTTAATAACTCAAATAAAACTAAATGCAAGTAAATTTGTAAACAAATTGTGTTAATGATTTGGCTAAATAACATTAAGAAATCAGTATTTGGTGCAATAATTACAACTTTCAGGCGGTTTGTCTCATTTTTTTCACATTGCTGTTGGGTAACTTTATACCACTTTTTTTTTTTTTTTTTTGCAAAAAAGCAAACAGCTCAGCTTTGATTGATGGTTTGTCACCATCCACCTTCCTCTTGATGACATTCCAGAAGATTTCTGGAGTAAATTGCATTGCTCTCTTATTTTTTTTTCAGAGCTGTGTATATAT
>JAQMYK010000021.1:10943125-10966806 GCA_030014345.1 Clarias buthupogon
AACTAACAAAACTCTAATCATGAACTTGCTCAAACTCAGTCTTTAACCTATAATTCTAAAAATAAACACAGATTTCCTTTTTTTAATCTTCAAAATTAAAGCAGCGACTAGGCAGCTTAAGATGATTCCCAATAAGTGAATTTATTAAACGTGTTCTTCACCGTTATCTCTCTCGGCTCGGCCTGGACTCACTGGTTTTAAAAGCTGAGGTAATAACCAGAGCTCCATTAAGTGTTGGGAACGCAGCAGCCTGGCGCATAATGGCCAAACACAGCAGACTAATTCAATCAACCTGACCCATGGGCAGCCTAACTGCATCACCGTTAAGCATCTTGATTTTATCAGAATTATCGAAAATGACAAGTGAACTTAACGTGAACCAGGGAGCCGGGGTGGGAGCCCAGTATTGGCATTTCTTAATCTAGCCAGGCTGGTGCCAGAAAATCAATAACTCTCTCTTGCTCTCCTCTTGTCTACAGGTCTTGTCAGGCCTGAGAGAAAATTTAGGACTCCAGAAAGCACGAGAGAAGTTATAGAGAGTGGATGAAGCAGGAGAAAGAGACAGCAGATAACTTGATAGAAAGGAGAAGGGAAAAAAAACAGGCTAGAGGAGAGCAGTGAAAAGAAGGATGATGATGATGAGGGAAGAGGAGTGTGGATGAGAAGAACTGAGGATGGAGGGAAAAAGTATGAAATGATGAGAAGAGTAAGGAGGATGAGAAGTGAAAGGAAAGGAATGGTAAGCAGTGCTGCAATGATCAAATTATGGAGAGGATATAAAAGAAAGTGACGGAAAAACAGCGGGAAAAATAAAAGAGGCAAGGAATGTAAAATTGCACAGACAAGATGAAAGAATTGGTGGAGGAAAAGAGATATAGAGGAGTGAATCAGAGATGGAAGGATTAGAGTAAAGAGGGAAAAAAACTAAAGAGGAAAAGGAAAGAGAAATAGTGAAAATGAGAAGTAAAGCAAGTAAAGTAGAGAAGAAGACAGGAGATAGGGAAAGAAAGACTATAGGAGAGGAAAGAAAAGGAAAAGAAAGGAAAGGGAGAGAGACAGGACAGTTAAAGGAACAAGATGAGAGCCTGAGTTGAAAATTGAGAATTTTGAATATTGGAGAAAACAAAAGAAATATATTAAATAAAGAAATCTTAGATTTAAAAAAAGACCAACCAAAGTAGAGCAGGAGACAGGCGACACGAGGAAAGATAAGGAAAAGAGAGAAAAGGTGAACGACTAGAAGTCAGATTAATAGACAAGAGGAGGGGAAATTCAGTAGAAGTGACGAGATCTTGAGAAGGAAAAATGAAGAGGACAAGAGTGAAGAAAGGAAAGATTTGATTAAAAAAAAAATAGAAAGATAAAGCAGGAATGAAGAACAGGAGTCACCCAGAGTTCATGAATGAATGCATGCTCTAGTAATGGCACACGACTACATCAAGCAGCATGCTTTAGACCCCCACCACCCCTCACTCCTGTATCTACATTTTCTCTCCCCGCGGTTTTATAGCAAAAAAACAACAACAGTGAACGAGAGCCCCAAACCCATCTCTCCACTCCACCCCCCCTCCCCGCATCCCTCGTCTCCCCAACGCCCTCCTTTTTCTCCTTTTCATGCTCTTCTCTCAGCATCCCCCCCCCCCCATGCCAGGCTTTTCTTCTGCGTTGCAGCAAAGCATAAACAGAAATATTCCTCTAACACACTTTTACAATAACAACGGCAAGTGGGGAGAAGAAAAAGTAAGACATTTCAGAAGCGTGTGTTTTCTCACACCTTTGTCGCTTCAGATTAGAGAGAGAGAGAGAGAGAGAGAGATGTTTAAGGAGTTCTATGCTCTAATACATATTGATCCCTGAATGTCTCCTACACAAGTACACACGGGTTTAATAAACACTGCAATAGGGAGCTTTTATCACTGCTGCACTGAAAACAATTGAGGAGATTTAAAATTACTGTGTAACTGTCTAACACATTATTAAAACCTGTAAGGACTGTGCTGAATCTTCCAGTTTATGGAAGAAATGTGGTGAAGAAAAAAAATCACGAATGGAGATCACCTAAACACTTAGTCAAGATAAAAACTTGACTAGAGACAGTAGACATCACAGCTATGTTTAATAGTGAAAGTAAAGCGGTCATGTGGTTTGATTAACCCAGACTGAACCTATTCCAGAGCGATGGATAAGAAGGGAAGCGCACGAAGCGATCTTGCACTGTACAGTACAAGGCTCTGGAGGCAGTTTTTATGATCTGGGGTTACATCAGTTGGTCAGGTCCAAACTCAGCGGCAATAAAATTAAATCAGCTGACGACCAGAAATGTACTGAACGACCAAGTTATCGCATCTATGGAGCTTTGCTTCCCTGTTGGACGAGGCATATTCAATCCTCCAGGTTATCAGGTTATCGATGTTACAGTAAGTAGGTGTGTGCTACAAAGTAATGCACTGGTTATGTAGTGTATTTTGGGTAACACAATAGTAAATACAAAGATTTTTTTTAAACAAAGTTAAGTGTTTCAAACACCAAACACCTGCATGATTATATAAAAAAAAATTTGCCACAGTGGACCATTCGATCTGCATAACAACACAGGTTTTACATCAGATACCCTTCCTGGTGCAACCCTTCCATTTTCTCCGGGCTCTCGACCGCCACTGAATCCAGTGGGTTAGCTTTGGGCATTGGGTGAAATTCGAACCTGGGCTTTCCGCATGGCAGGCAAAAAAACCTACCACTGAGCTACTGTAAGTGCTAACATATGTTTTAGTGAAATTGTATTGGAAAGTATTACAGTAGATATCAAGTATTAAATTGTAATACAAGTATTAAGAAGTAATATTACATCAGTAATAGTTTAGACAGGTCTTAGAACGCTTTCTTGAGACCAAACCAAGTACACTGTCTGTGGTAACAAATAATGAGACCATAACATTTCCATCAGCAAGTACTTGTTCTTGTTATGGGACAAAATGTAAATGTATGCATCACTGTATGTGGGGTTATATATGATTTTAATTTTAAATGAGATTAAAATTTAAATGCTTAATCTTCCTATGTTCAAAATAATATAGCACCAAAAGTGTAATAATGCAGCTAAAATATATTATGGTTATAAAAAGTTATGTATAAAGGATGGCCTGCGGACTCATTAGTAGAAAATAGTAATACCACAGTAACATTGTTGTCTTAGTTCATTCAAGAGAATTTTATGTTAAATTGGAAAGATATTACAACCAGCAAATTATGGTCTAAAAATCTGTTCTTGGTTTTGACATGGTCTCAGGCAGCAGTTAAATTGGACTAAAACGATATTCAACACATAAATGATCAGATTGGCGGGTTTGTCATACCGAATATTCTTTAGTGCTATACTCGATTATCATTGGTTTATACTAATATTAAGCAAACTGTTCAAGTTAAAGTTTCCAGTGTTGCAGTCTGGATGCAGCTTGGCTTTCCGTCAGCCACATACAATCGAGATATACAGTATGATATAACTCAATATGATGAGTTACATGGCTACATGAGTGAAAAAGCAAATCACACACGCTTACTGTATGTCTCATAACTCCATGAGTTCACATGTCTCTCTAAACTTGAGCCCAACACTATTAAGAGAATAAGAACGGAACACCAAAGGTAGCAAACCAGGACTAAATGTATCGATTGAACCCATCACTCGTTGCAAATGCCACAAAGCATACTCATTTACTCACTAAAGGTATGGCGAGATGAATTGCTACTGTATGCCCAGATCTGCACTACCCAGAAAGACTTATTGCAAACATATGCGTGCTACCTAGGGAACAAGTATGACTTCAACTAGGTTATTCACCGACAATATGGGAGCTCATGTACTGCTAGCACTTCAGCAAATTTCACCCTCTATAAGTGTACTGATGGATACCTTGCTGCCAGAGGAAGGACACCTAAGGTCTGATATCTAGAAACTTTCTGTTAACTTGGTTTCATACCTGCTTTTGGGTAGTACAAAATGCATCAGTGATACCACCAGCAACAGGGCCCCCAGAGTTGGGAAGATTTTGCCATGGTGTAGGTGGACACTGTAACTGGTGCCAAGTTAACATTATGATGCATAAATGAGGAAAAGCATCCCTACCACCAGTGTCCCATAAAAAGCATGGTGCAGGGCCTTCCTGTTGGGTCGGTGTCCTTTAAGGAGCCCTTTTATAAGCCTTTGTGGGATGCTGGCATAAATTCTCTGAAATCTCTGAAAGTCGACAAAAAGAGTCAGCCAATAAGAGTCACATGCTATGGAGATAAGCTGATCAAGTACGTTGTGGTGGCCAGATAATTTTATTTTTTTTAATAAACCTGGTTGAATCTGGGATTCCTGCCCAAGGTCAAATCGTCCATCTATATTGAGTCTTGGCAGCCAGTCCAATCTTTACTGTTCATCTACCGTAGTGGCGGAACAGAAGCTGGCCCATGGGTTGCGGGCATCATCACATTGACCTATAGATGAGCTGGATGCCTAGCCCCTACAGTGATGTTACACTTTGTGAGAAGGGTCTCCACTCAATAGCCATTATTTAGACGCGTGCCACTCCAGGGGGACTGGAATCTGTCCCTGAAACCTTCTTGCCAAACTGGTGTTGGTTTAC
Source organism: Clarias buthupogon (assembly GCA_030014345.1). Taxonomy (NCBI): domain Eukaryota; kingdom Metazoa; phylum Chordata; class Actinopteri; order Siluriformes; family Clariidae; genus Clarias; species Clarias buthupogon. Next base: position 10,947,754 of record JAQMYK010000021.1, read on the forward strand.
AATTCCAAGAACCCCTTCATATCCTCCAGGCAAAGTACAAATTTCCAGTGATATGACCACAGCAGTCATCACTAAGGACTTCTCAGGGTAGTCATACAGAAAGTTGAGTTTAGTTACTCATGACATCGTCGGCATGTTAACAAGGCAGCCTGCTATTAGGAGAGGTAAAATACAATGGTACTTATGTTTGTTTGTAACTGTGGTTGTATGAACCCCAGATAGCTGCCAGGGTTCCTTGTAATTCCAAACTGGCAGCAATTCCAAGGACAGATGGCAGAATGAGGGCAGTGTCATGCTTCACTACATGACTTGGAAGATCTCAGCATGCATGCTCACATGAACAAGGATGCATCCAGGTCTTTCACACCGACCCTGGTGGTTATCTGAGGATTATACGACCAGAGCTACATATGTATCTAGAAACAAACAAAGAAAAAAAAAACAGTTGTGTGTACTCAAGCACTACCTATGAAAATGGACTGTACATGTTATATACAGAATAGTTTGTCTGTTTAATAACTAGACTGTTATGTCATTGGTACTTCAAAATAATTACTGACTACATACTTACCTGGTTCAATGGATAGAATGTACTGGACTGTAAAAGTGTGGCGACTGGTTGGACTTCTGATCGCTACCAATCTCAAACTGCTCGGCCCTTGAGTAAGGCCCTCAACCTTCAACTGCTTTATTTTAAAATCTCTTCTTTGTTACAGTTTTGCTTGTCCTTCACAGTACCTCTGTGTATCTGTGGACCACCCCTTGTTAACCACCAGTCCCTACTGTATGTGTCCAAAACCAAGCCATAAACACCATTTAGTTCATCACTTATTATTCATAAACCTCAGTTTATTGCTAGAATTTCCTCAACACAAACTTGCTCAGAGACCCTGCATGTGTATGGTACAAATACTGCAATATACATATTCTTCCTAATTCCGAGAGGCATTATCCAGTATACAGTATACAGTATACAGTGATAGTCGGGGGCCACAAGAAGCTGTTTGTAGGTCAAACTTTAGCCACAGGCTTAATTTAGTGACACAGCATACAAAGTAGTTGCCAAAAATATATTTTTTTAAAAACCTGTGCTGCGTTTACACTGCCCTGAGCAAAGCAGTAGAAAGTACCCTAAAATGTGTGTGTGTGTGTGTGTGTTGGTGTTTATGTATGTGTGAGACGAGAGACAGTGGGAACTTCTGTGCAAAGCAAATTGCATTTCATACAGTATGCCTGCGCGAGAAATCAAAACAGCCTCATGATCACTGTACACTCATGCACTTTGAAGGCACTATTATTTTTTTTGCAAAGGCATATTTAGTCAGATTTGCAGGAAGATGCGTGCACGTGTACATGCAGAGTTTCCGAACGTCTCGTACTTTACTGTATTTCCTTCTATATAGTCGACGCCATTAAGCAGCGTGTGAACACTTTCTTGAAATTCCAGCTTTTATCAGTGAATACAGAGACACACAGATACACAGACGCACAATAGCATTAAAGTGCTTTTGTGTGGGGCTTAGCAGGGCCGGTCTTCTCTCTTACTGATTTCACTCCTTTGAGAGACACAGATCAGAACAGAAAAGACTTCAAAACAGCTCGCAAAGACTTAGCATGCTAGAGCTGAAAAACAGATTAAATTAGAACGCTTTCATCTTGTTCTCTCTCTTTATTAGTCACCATTCTTCCACTGGAGATGGTGCGATTAATAACCTAGTCCTAATTCTAAACTAATAAACAAAATATATCTTTTTTTTTTAGAATTTTAAAGAGATTTATATATGTACTGTAATGGGACAGACTATTCATTAGCCTGAGGCATGTCTGTGTGTGTGTGTGTGTGTGTGTGTGTGGTATTTTTTCATGAACAAAAGTGTGGTGTTGACAGCTCTTACGTTTATCCGGCTCTTGAAAACATGCAGGGTTGCTTCTATCATCTTTTCTCCCGCGTCCCGCATTGCTTTACCCTTTTGTAAATTCCTTTCAGAAAACAAAAAAAATGAGAAACATTGTACTTTAAAAGGGATTTTCCGAACCTGAAGCTAGAGATCAGGGCGTCTCATGCACAAATAACTGCATTTCAATAACTGCAAAAAAATAAATAAATAAAATAATAATAAATTTTAAAAAAGAAGTTTTTTTGGCTGATCACGTATGTGGGGGAAAAAGGACATGATTTGGTGAGCAAAATAAAAAAAACACGGCACTCTCGATGGCAAAAGATCGATCACTTTATGTCACGAATCCGGAGAAATAGTAAACAGCAATGAAAAAGCAAAAAGGAGAGAAAAGCATTTTAAAAAATCAATGACGCCATATTCAAAGCTGGCGTCGTATTTCTTTCTAAAATTGTCAGTTAATGGTGAGTAGAACTGTATACATGTTTAGAAAGTTACATATACACCGCTCAGTCATAACATTAACACATTAACATTAATTATCAATTATATACAGTACCAGTAGGCTCACTCATGCCCATGGGGGTGAAAATCCATTCCACAAAAAAAGCCACTGCAGAACAAATTGCTAAAAAAAAAAAGTCAATGCTGGCCATGATAGGAAAGCACCAAAACACTCAGTTCACCAGTCAAAGAGCCAAAGGCTGGCTGATCCGGCCTCCAAACACCACAAATCCCATTCTGATTGAGTACCAATGGGATGCGCCAGACAAACAAGTCTGGTCCACAAAGGCCCCACCCTGAAACCCACAGCATCTAAGAGATACGCTCCCAGTATTCTGGTACCAGACACCACAGCACACCACACCAGGTCTTGCCGTGCAGCCATGCCCTAAGGGCCCAAACCTGCCTCGGTGGCACAAGGGAAACCTCTACAATACTGGGCATAATGTTTTTCGTTGTAACGTTTTTGCCAAACAAACAAACCACTGCATTTAAACCTAAAAAAAATCAACATACAGTACAAACAGCTGTTAGGTTTTATTGAGCTTGCTGGAGAATATGTAGTTCTTCTGGTAATTTTGTCACACTCGCTCCTTTCTATTTTTATGCAAATCCCAGGAGCGTACACTAGGTTTTTGTTTCCATCTGAAAACTGGTCTGACTTGTACTATATTTCTTTCCTTACCGCCATGCATATATTCTCCTGTAATGTTTATTTATTTTTTATTAATTTTTAAGTTATATATGGAAACACTGAATGATTTTGTACATAATTATGCAGACATGATAAACATATATAACAAAAATTGGTACATCATATAATATGATGCCTAAAACTTTTGCACAGTACTGGACTGAAATATAGATATTATATATTATAGATATATATATATTATATAAAGACTATTTCTTTTGTGCTATTAAATGTAATGTAACATTACTGCATGAACAGTTCTATAGAATAGCTCAATATTCAACTAAAACCAGAATTATTTTATCATGCTTATAATTTCATATTTAAAAGTTTCCAGTGAATATCACACAATAATTTAGTCCACAGTCATATAATACACAGTTAGTGCATTAAGTGTTTCCCAGGACAAATCTATGCAATTGATATAAAACAACAAATTTACAAATGTACTTTTTTGTAGATCTTTTAAAACATCGCTCTGTATTATACACTGGGACCTGTTGGTCATTCTCCAGATGTTCGCTCCCGCCTGTGTAATAAGCCAGTCAGAACCTAGTTCTGGAGGAGTGTAGATTGTTTACACATGACGTCACGGTTTTTCCTGAAAGGTTAAGTGTCCCAGTGTTGCAGTAAATTTACTCCTCTTTATGACCTACTCAAGCTAAGCACTTTTAGTGTCCATAGGTAGTAATTCACAATGTTAGGGACTAGAGGGTGATAGGAGACACATCCACGTCTCCTCTTTAAAGGCCAATAAATTTGAGCTTGGACAGCCAGAAAAGCTTCTACAGCGTAAGAATAAGAATGCAGCCTTTTAAATAAGACTGGCTTTCAATCAAAGTCCATTCAGAGGAAAATAAGGGGCTGGGAATGGACACATGTTGTGGCTATTAATGAACGCACCGAAGATGCCGTTTTCTTGATTTATTTTGCGGCTGCCATGGAGAGAGTAGAGAATGACGTTACTTATAGCGCTGAGTCTATAGGCATTAATAAGCATGGCTGGCTTTGGAACAGGCTCTGGGGAATAAATTAGATGTCACCGCTGTCAGATTGACAAGGAAATAATATAAATGTGTCAATTAGGAAGTTGAGGAATGTAGCAGTGGCACAGCAAATTCTGTCGCTCAGGACGGATTATTTTTTTGGCACAAAGCTAGGCCTGTGTGTTTAATAAAACAGATTTTCAACTGACAGTCTGGATTACAATATACAGAAATTCACTGGCAATGACATATTTTTTTTAAAAATCCCAGAATTTTTCTACTATGGAAAAATATACAAACAGACAGTTTTTAAGCACAAAATACATGAAAACATTATTAAAGTTACTAATGATAAATTCATGCATCTGTTCTCTACTGTGTCTGTTTGATCAAGATGCCTATTTATTATGCACTATAATTTTTACAGAGTGAAGAGAATTACAATAAATGTCGAATAACTTTTTTAGAAGTATATATAGCTCTGGAAAAAAATAAGTCACCACTGCAATTTACAAATTATTTGCATTTTGTTTTATCTAAGTTATTAAAGCTCTGCACTCTAAATAACAATAGTTATATTTTGAATTTACAGTAGGAGAAATATTGTCAGCAGTTCACAAAAAATTCAACAAAACTGTTCATCTCACCAATACATGCACCTGTAAGAAAAATAAACATAAGAAACTGATTATTTTGCAGTGGTCTCTTTTTTCCCCCCAGAGCTGTATATATAAAGAAATAAGATAAATTAAGAAAAACTACTTATTTGAAAGTATTGTTTCTTAAATTTAATCAAATCAATGTACTGTTTCTTATGATAGAATTACAAGAAACAAAATATATGGTTATTAAGCCTATATTATATAGCCTTATATTATTCCTAGAAATAAATGATTAAAATTTGAAGAAGAACTTCCAACAGGACTTGGATATTAAAAGCTTCAAAATAGTCAAATATGTTTAGAAATAGGGTTAAAAATCTTACATTTGTTTATTGCAATCTTATACTAAAATTAGTACATACATTTCACATAAGATATTGTATTGTATGTGACTTGATGTAAGACATTGTACCTTGTTAAGATTTACATTTTGCATAGTGACATAGTTAAGAGTACAATACTTGTATTCTTAAATGGATAAGAATACAGGTACAAATACAGTACACTAAGCACTATTCTTCTTTTTTTGGCCAGAAAGGTTCTCAGTGCGTCTGGCTGACACTAAGGCAATGTTCACTTTAGTCTTGTCACTTTACCTCTTGTCACTAAGTGACTTTAGTCTTTTATTTCTACCTTTATGTGACACAGATCTATTTATTTAGGACTAACACCCAGTGAATGACAGCCCACAATGCACAGGCCCCAGTAGGCAAAGAGCCCAAGGCTGCCAACATGGCCAGCAAACTCCTGAGATTCTGATGAAGCACTCATGGGACGCGCTGGACAAACAAGTCTGATCCATGGCGGTCCCATCCTGCAACACAACGCAAAGGATCAGCTGCCAATGTCCTGCTGCTAGAAACAACAGCACATGCTCTAAGTCTCTGTGGATCCACACCCTGAGGGGTCAGAGCCACCCAGAAACACAAGGGGCCCTACACAATACTGGACTTAACACTTTATGTTTTAATGTTATGGCTGACATTGGCTATACTACTTGGCCAATTTCTTATCAATTTATTGCCCTGGCCTGCACCAAGCAAAGAAAAACACTAAGGAGAATGCTGGACATTTACTAGAAATAGTGTTAAGAACTGACCAATGAATTATTAAAACCTAAGAGGATAGTTCTGAACTTTCAACTTCAAAGAACAAATGGAGTCAGAAGAAAACATGAATGAAGATCACTTGAACACTTGGTGCAGTTCATATCATAAGAAATGGACAGTAGAAATCGGGAGACCAATCGGGGAAATAAGGCTTCAGTTTGCTAGGGAGAATAAAGATTGGACTTTGGAGCAATGAAACCCTATTACAGAGCGATGGGTGCATCAGGGTTCTCCGGTTTCTTCCGACAATCCAAAGACATGCAGATTAGGCTAACTGGCATTCCCGAATAGCCCATAGTGTGTGAATGTTGACCGAAGGTCCTACCATGGTTGTACAAGATGGGAATAAATAATGACCATTGGTCATGGTCATCATTGGCCTCCATTGTCCGTAGTTGAGCTACAAAGGTTCTTAGATGGATAGATGGATGAGGGCATCAGGGTTAGAAGGGAAGCGCATGACGTGATACACCCATCATGCATAGTGCCCACTCTACAAGCCTCTGGAGGCAGTGTTATGATGTGGGTTGCTTCATTTGGTCAGGTCTATACTCAGCAACGATATGCGGCAATAATATTAAGTCAGCTGACGACCTGAATGTACTGAATGACCAGATTATCACATTCGCACACACACATATTCCACGACTCAAGTTGGAACTGGGATTGGGAGCAAAAGGAATCATTTTCACATTGTGAGCTGAACACATTGCATACATGAACACATTGCATGCTGTAATCATAGCTAAATATAGTCAAATTTATTTATTTTGGTGGGGGTTTTATTCATTACATGCTATTTTGTGATGAATAAAATGGTATCTGTTGTTAGATTTCTGTAGTATAAGTGGAGTAAAAGGGGAACTAAAGAGGAATAAAAGTACTGCTATGATAAACTAATCAACTTTGGGGTGCTAATACCTTTTTTCATGTCAGACCACTTGACACTGTCCTATTTTGGATTATCGTCCCATAAAAGCGCTCCTACATTTCAGAAGCAAGGAATATCTTGGCTATTCTTCTTCTGAGTGTGGTGGAAAGCCCTCTCAAAAAAAAAAAGAGAGAAAAGAAATAAATATGCAACAATTTTAAGGGAATGGAGTGAAGTGGTGCAGTAATGACTGGAGTTCAATGACTAGAGAGCACTGAAGAATTGACTGATGGCTGTGTCTCTGTTTGAGAGTCTGCTTCCACACTGACGTCTCCATCCTGAGAAAGCGGTGCCCCACTCACGTTCATTTGCAGTGAAAAGTGCGTGCATCGATTTTTAATTCAGGCACCTCGTGCAAATTCTAACGAGATCGAAATTTATTATTCATGTTCTGAGAAGGAGAAGTCACAGGTGACTTTGCTTGTGATGAAATCTCCAATACAGCAATACATAATGCAGACCAATGCATGGTACTGTACATGCTAAGATGCAGCGAGCATGAAGCTGGTCACAAGATGCCCATGAAAGAGCAGCAAAGAAAAGAAGAAAATACCACTGAGGATTTGAGAGAAGTCCATAGGTGTACATATACAGTATACTATATAGGGGGATGTATAGCAGATGATACGTAGTCTGTTTGACTTTCCACATTCACAGCTTTTCTGATCGCTCTGTACATAAACATGATTATACAGTACGTATTAAATAAAAGGTAAAAGTGAAGTACACTTTAAAAAAAACGCACACACACACTAGGAAATGAGTGTTAGTGAGAATGTGGACAGAAGGAAGATGGAGAGAGTAAAGTTCCTCTGCTTGCGTCTTTCACTTCATCTCCAGACGAACTCTATTAATGGCAAATGAAAAACAGAGCTTCCTATGGATGGAGGCAGATTATGAGTTCTGATTCTGGACTCACACCCTGCTGTATAACTCACACTCAAGCTAATTACACAGTGCTGTGCTACAAGCACAAACACACACACTCACATACAGAGTAAATAAAACCGCATTCCAAATTTCCTTCTGGGGATAAATTCCATCCATCCATCTGACCTTCCTTGGATCCAGTCATTCATCTATCGATCATCCATAGATTTGCCATCCATGTATTCATCAATCGATTCTTCCACGCATCAAATTATGTATAAATTTATCCATCAATCCAACCAAGCATCCATCCCAAATGCATCCATCAATCCATCCATCCATGCATCAAGTCCATCAAGACATCTATCAATTTAATCCAACCATCCATCCATAATGCATGTATCCATCAATCCATCCTTCCATGCATCAACTCATCAATTTATTCATCCATTCATTATTCCATCCAACCATTCATCCATTTAAGCATCCATCCATCCATCCATGCATCAATTCATCTATCAATTTATCCATCCTTTCCTCAATCAACCTAAATCATCCATCCATTTAAACACCCATCCATCCATTCGTCTATCAAACCATCCATCTACCCATCTACAGTATCAATCCATCTAAAACAAAGATATCAGTTTATTTTAATATCTGCTACTGAGCATTGTTAAAAGAACTGGTGATGATCATTGGATTGCGAGTAACTTGGTCTGCGAGTGTTTTGCAAGACGAGCAACATAAAAAAATTTTTTTAACAAGGTCTTGAAATACGAGTAGTACACATCCACTTTGTCTACCAAGCGTCACGTGATCACAACTGAGCCAGTGGTTCTTCTTTCTCTCTGTTGCTGTGGGATTGTGGGTAATCGTCTCCAATGCTCAGTCTCTGTGAACGTGTGTCACTCGTATAGTCAGCATCCATGTACCCATGTGTACTGTTTACTATAACATTGTGACTACATGTGTAATTTAGGAGACAGCCTTGCCAAAAGAATTCCTGAAAACAAATTCTGCTGATTAAACAATCCAAGACTGGAAATGTAACTAAGCACTCAAGTTTGCATATGTGTTTATGATCATGGCGTACAAATTTTCACCAGAACAATAAAATTATCTTTGATAATGCTGTGTATTATGATTAATATTTAATAATGCAACATCAAGTCTCACGATTTTTTAAAATGTATGCCGCATGCAGCAGGTAACCTGTACCTTTTAGCTACTTGGACCCGTTTATACTCTTTAAAACTCTCTTTTTATATACACACACACACACACACACTTTCTCCTAGCAGGGAAGTATCAATAAGCAGCGGTGAGTTTCCAACAGTCAGGCAGTGAGAGTCTGCAGGATTCTGACAGCTCAGTGGTCTTCACAGAGAAGATTCGGCTTGGTCAATCAGAGGTCATCTGAGGGTCATAATCCGCAGGTACATGCAGACTAGCCGCATCCCCCTTTGTCTTCCCTTGATGGACATTTACGTAGAGATGAAAAATAGCCAACGGTGAGTGAGGGAGCCTGGAGGAAGCTTGGTTTTGACATGTTGACAGGTTTGTCTGACATTATAAAAATGTTTTCCACCTGATTTACACATACCTGCCTCCGTTCCCCTCTCCCTAAACTCACCTGGCAGCCACAGAAAAAAAAAAGGGACGTGTTCCAAACCTGAACAGGGAAAATATTTAAATTTTAGAGTCTTTTCTGTATTCTGTTACCCGTGTATGAAAATCACAAAATTCGTTCATGCATTGTCTTTTATACAGTATGGTAATAAATGAGGGTACATGATCTGTCATGTATGGAAGGAGAAATATGCTTAAAACCTTCAAAATACTGTAACATCTTGTAGTAAACATGCACTGCATTCTGGAGAAAATTGCATGGACTACGTTGCAATGTCAGTACAACTACAGGTAGTCCACGACTTACGTACAAGTTCCGTTTCGGGAGAACGTTCGTAATCGGATTTGTTCGTAAGTCAGCCAATACGAGTCTAATACACCTTTGACACGAATATACAATGTATATAATCTATCTATATAATAGACTGTGCCTCCAAATCGTGAGGGGAATCCCACTGATGCAGCTGGGTGAGCTGATCTTGATTAATGTTTAATGTATAATGATTTAATGTTTTATGTTTAATTTATAATGATTTCCCATCAGGACAGTTTTACAGGACAGCCATTCCCCATCATCGTGCTCCCGGACTGATTCATTGAAACCGGTAAGGTCGACTCATTTCTCCCGCACCCCCCGTTCTCCCCTCACACACACACACACACACACACACACACACACACACACACACATACACACACACACACATACCGTACAATATACTCAACTTTGGACTACTAAATAAATTGGTATCTGGTGCACTGCAGGGTCTATTTTTTATACTATACACGTGAGCTACTTCTGTGATTTGTTCACACCCATGTGCCACATTCAACTTTTTTTTTTCATTAACATTTTTTTATAAACATTCATTAATAAATTTTAAAGAGGTCTTGAAATACGAGTAGTACGCATTCGCTTTGTACTGTATATGAAAATGTCAAACAACGCTAGGGTTCCTGCTGGATTTGCACAAATACACTGAATTTTGTTTTCTTTTTTTAATAATGCATTATTTATTAAGGAAGGAAGTCACCAGGAACCATGCATGTTGCTTAGGTGTTGATTTGGTTTGTATTGCGATTCTGTAAGTATCACGATTTTATAAATATCCTGATTCAATATTAATCTTTTTTTCAGATTATATATAAACTTGGCAAATAATTCACTTCTGTTACACAAGATGTTGATCTTTGTGAAGAGTTTAGAGCACGCCACCTGAAGGATTATAGAGGAATAGCAACATTTTACCACCTCAAATACAGCGCAGACAGAAAGTCTCTTCGCAGCGGACATGTACCGTAGAGTAGTTGTAGTACGTTGACGCGGTCTTGTTTGGCGCCACCAGTCTGTTGTACGTATCCGAGGAAGTCTTTGCGTAACGTCGGCTGTGCATTTTTGTGTGAAAATGTTAACCATCGAAGAACATGTTTTTCTAGCGGAGTTTTTAAAGATGGCGATAAATAGCTAAAATTTCAAGTAACTTTTCCGGAGAAAAGAATATCACATCACGATACTGTACGAGATTTAATAAAAAAAACACATGAATGGCCTCCGAGTGGCGCAGTGGTAAAGTGCTCGCCCTACCATCCCGAGATCGCTGGTTCGGTTCCCGGGTGATGCTGTAACCTCTTGCAGCCGGAGGTCTAGAGAGAGCTGATTGGCCGAGCTCTCTCAGAGGGGAGGAATGAGAGGTACTTAGTGCCTTGGTACTTAGTAAGGAGCGAATAGCGCTGTCCTCTGAGTGTGTTACGCCACACCCAACAGGGAGTGGGAGGGAGGAATTGGACATGACTAAATTAGGGAGAAAATATGGAGAAAAAAGAAAAGTGGATTTCATTAAACCAATATTTTCGAAATAACCTACTGTACTCTTCTCTACTCTATTCTAGCATGTTACAAACATATCTAAATGAAAGAAATACATTTAAATAAGAAAGAAAGAAAAAAACATTTTGGAGTCTATGAATTGCCACACAAATCAATCGTGATATGTAACTGAATCTCCCATATCTATTATTTACCGACTACAGAGACTGCATAACATTTAGACGTCTCGTCTTCTCCTATAGATAAACCCGACAGTCTGATTTAACAGTGACGTGGGAGTGTTGCGTCAACTTCCTATACGAGAATATGCCTACGTACTGTATACTGCACAACGTGCCTGTGGAAATGTCTGTGCGTGCATAATTAACTTTGACAGCCACAACTTTTCTCGTTAAACAGAATAACCGGGCAGGTTGCAGTAGCCTGGGCTTCTCTGGGGACAACGCGCGAAGGCTATTGGGATTCACCTGGAGAAACGCTGAATATCAGACTGAGCGCCAAGGGTCCGGCTTCACATGCCTGGTGTTAAATTAGGAAATACTTTAATCCCTGTCTATCCCTGAGGTGGGATAAAAATGTGACAGTGAAAAGTCTCTCCTGTCTCCCTGTCTCTCTCTCTCTCTCTTTGTGTTAAGTTCAGGGTGTGCTTCACTGGCCTGACTGTTAAATAAAAGTCAAATGACCCTAGAAGCATGGCTTAACTTGACCCACTATCCCTCAAGGTATGAGAAAGACATGCAGCACGACTCTTCTCTGTCCTGACATCCTCCCGACTCAGTGGGAAAAATACTTTTAAGTTTTGACCCCCCTGTGTTGCAGTGAAGAGGTCTTCATGAAGTACTTAAAAGAACAATCATTTCAAAAGAAACTTGACTTGTGGTGTTGTTAGTTGCTGTACAAATGCCATCCTAAGAGGGCTTTAGCTTTAAGTATTCATAGTCCCAGATCTACTTGTACAGTATTAGCATAACGATTGAGCACAAAGCGCTTCTGTAAGTCAGTCTGGATAAGAGAGTCTGTCAAAATGACCACTAATTGTAGGCCACATTATTACTTCCCCTTAACTGACCTGCACACTCCAAAGAGGGACCAGGGTGACTCTCCAGATCAGAGTGAACATCGGAGTCTTTGTAAGACTGCCAGTTCAAATCCCATGATGCCACAGTCATCCACTGCCAGGAGTCAAGACAGCAAAACCGTCCATGCTTCCATGGGAAGGAAGGTATTTGCTTTTTCTCCTTTTCACAATCACAGCACAGATAATCAAATGTGTCTGAGAGATATCGCTTTCCTCCAAGTGTGTCATGGTTCCATGTGGCGCAGAACTTCAGAGACATGTATACTGTAGGTTCGCTTCTAGCACATGGTACTGTACATGTTTCCTCTCACCTTCCTCCCCGTTGAAAATTATCATGTGATAGAAAAGAGTTATCTCTTTTGCTTTTGATGAACCAAGTAATAACCACAGAAAACTTTACATTAAAGTTTATATTTAAGTCATCAACTATCAGGTCATTCTCTTTTTCCAGACTGAGGGCAAATCCACATGACTACACACACTGTAAACTAGTGTTTTCACGATATCGGAATTTTTGTTTTGGTGCCGATACCATCTTGAATTTATAAACCATCGAAACGTTTGTGATTTCTGTAGCCTACAAAATGGGTTAGAAAAATAATAGTGACAAATTAGTAACAGCAGAGAACCTTATTAGGTCTCAGCAGAGACTTTTTAATAAAACTGATCAGATACACCATAATATATAACCAGGTTTGGTCGTACTGTCAGATTCTTTTTAAAAACCAAACTGTGTTTTTGTAGAAAAAAATCAAAAGAGTCAAAAAAAAAATTTTGCATAAAATTTGTCAAATTTGTTTACACAAGTTTATTTGTGTAAACACTCATTTACAAATCTATATCATTCACAATTATTATTATATTTATTCTATAAAAATAAATAAATATGTATGTAAATAAATGTGTGTATATCTGTGTAGAGCAGACTGCATTACCTACAGTGTTTCACTTGATTTTATTCGCTACTATGTGAAGTTCTAAAGGAGCGCGGCTCATTAATCCTGCAGAGAATGACTTAAGGCATGAGGCGTCAGTCTGTAGTTATATAGCGCCACTCAGTGCTCCAATACGTTGGATAATTTTAACCTTTGTAGAATCTTACACATTTGCCCAGATCATACACTTTCGAGACGCTCCTTAACCGTTCCTATTCCTTGCTGAAATTGCATGATGGCTAACCTGTTGCTAACGCTATCCAATACTGTCCACTTTTATTGCTGTAATGCATTTTCAGTTCAAAAATGTAAAAAAATTGCATGAATATTTATAGTTTATTATACAACACGTTAAGCCTGTAATTGTAAAAGTGTGACTAAAGTCACACTGAGAAACTCAAATACTGAGCAAAAAGTAGGACATGTTTTCACAGAGACACCCACATTTTTTCCCAAGGTATATGTTGAACGTCTAAAGGTTGGAAATAACGTCGTTATAACTTCCACAAACTCAGTATTAGCTAGCAGGTGGGAATTAGCAAGAGCAAACTGGGGGGAAAATGCGGTGACTGCTTGTTTCCTTCTTGTCTAATGTTGCTGGGGTTTCATGCTTCTGCTTCGTTTAGCATCAGCAGCACTGGAACGAACAGCAACCTCTTCTTCTCTTATACCACCTTTGGTATAAACACATTGAATGGTTTCGTTATCTAGAATTTTTTTATTTATTTATTTATTTTGCATAGATTTTTTTTTGCGTTCTTTGATGTATGTTTTGTTTGATGTATGCTGCATCTTTGATGTATGCTTTGATGTACTCTTTGATGATGTCACCCAGTATATAATGATCAACGTGTACAAAAATGTTATTTTACAAAGGTCAATGCCAGGTAATCATTAATATAAGTTAAATCAGAATACAAATTAAGCCAAATTAAAAGGAAAATTACTAAAATAAAATTGACTAATCCTGTTGTTTCGATTGAAGCTAATTTACTGTGTTATTTCTGTAGTGCATGAGCTTTAAATCATTCACACCTTCATCATCAGTAATTGCTTTATCCTAGTCAGGGATGTGCTGGATCCGGAGCATATCCCAGGATCATTGAGCGTATAAGGTTGGATTACACCCTGGATGGGAGGGCAATCAATCATAGGGCAACGTGGATACACGCATTCACACACTCGTTCACACCTTGGGGCAATTTAGCACAGCAAATCCTTCTATGAGGTGGGAGGAAAATGGGAGAAAACCTCCTGGGACACCGGGAGAGCATGTTAATCTCTGCATAGACAATAACCTGAGCTCGGGATCAAACCAAGGACCCTGAAGCTGCGATTCAGCAACAAGGTTTACTTATGATGTTTATTCGCTGCTTATATGCAGCTGGAGGTTTTTTTTTTTTGGAGGTCTTTTTGATAATGATGGAAAAGGATATTACCATAAATCTGCTACACTGTACCTGGATTAAAAAGGAAAAAAAAAATCTTCTGTTAACCAAATTGCAGAAAATTGCAGCACGAATAGATTCATTTACACACAGAGGACTGGCATATGGTTGCTGACTCTCTCTCTCTCTCCATCCTACTTTTCCCTCCTCCTTTCAGAAAGAAAGTGTTTCCATTCTGAAAGCAGGATTTGGGGACTTCCACTGCGATAAGGGAAAATGTGTTTCAGGAGGAGCACATGGCTTAGAATATCATGGGGCAAAACAAAAACTGACTGAGTCATCACTAGATATATATTTTTTTTATCTGCCTGGCTAGACGTGCATTTCTTCTCTCACTCGTTCTCATTCTGCTTTATTCCAAAACTCTCAGCGGGTGCCTGCTGTATAAAAGTCTAAAGCTGGGTTTCGGTGCTAATCAGCACGAGGGAAGATTTCCTCCTAAATTTAGCGAGTCTGGCTGTTCGTAGCTTTCCTACCACATGAGAGATTAGTGCACTTGTTGTAAGATCGGGTTCGGGTAATGTAAGCTCTAAACCAGAACCGAGAAAGAATCCAAAGTGGTAAAATTGCTTTTTTTTTAAATGTTTTTTTAGGAATAAGTTAGCTTCACGTCAATTATTTGGTATTAACAATTCATTTTTGGTGTCTCACTGCGGCAATATGCCATTCAATTGCATTTGCTTGAGAAAGAAAGCTTTAAACTTGCTACAGAAGACACTCCTGTCTCTCCTGTTCAATCAAAGGATTTTTTTAATAGACTTCCCTATACCCTGATCATTAAATTTAGCACATATTATCAGATATTTAAGATCAGGTCAAGTGGCTAGCATGTACATCATTTTATTGCAGAAGCCAATATAATTGCTCTCGTCTATTCATTTCATAACCGTGTGAGATTGACCGAGCTGGCTAAAATTAGCAGACAGAGTTACAGTATGTGACTCACCCACAGGTGACGGTGTTCCTGCGCTGCTGGGGGGGTGAAAACTTTGCGTCGGAGACGGCAAAGGAAGCGAGTTGATCACAGTGGGGAACAGCAAGGGATACACCCCTGTCCTGTAACGCCTCATTTGGATCACGGAAGAAGTGCTGCAAGACCTGCTGGCTGCCTTCATTCCACAAAAGGAGAATGGGCCGAGGAAGAGGGGTGAGGAAGGTGGTGTCGGATCTCAGCAGACCTGATGCACCAAAGTCCCTGCCTCAGCAAATCCATTGGGTTAAATAGTGTAGAATGTGCTCAGTAAGCCCTGAGGTGGGGCTGGACTTCATGCTTTTGCTTTTGCAATACATCAGTCAGATGGCGTGACTAGGACTGATGTCACTTGATGAAATCTGTAAAAAAAATAAAAATAAAAATGGGGTTAGTATTTGTGAAATTCGTCATTTGGCAATTCCTTTTGCATTGTCATTTTTAATAGTATAGTTCTGAACGGAACATGTTTTCTTCATCTTCATCACATGCAATGTTAAGGCATTTTAAATAAAGTACGTGTAGAGAGAAAAGTGTCATTGACCCATAACATCATCACTAATAAAAAAAAAAAAGACAATGGATAGAAAATCTTTTTCCAATTTTTATTCCTATGAGGCAATAAAAGCAACAATGCTTTTTTTTTTCTTTTCTCTTTCTCTCCTTTTTTACTGACCCCAATAGAGGCCTCTTCCAAATGGTTGAGATGTTGCTTTATGGTAAAAGTATCCATATTTACACATACAAGCAAAACAAAACAAAAAACAAAAACTTTTTGCATCATAAAAGATATTTTTGGACATAAGATACACTTTTTTTTCTTATGGTACTGTAGGCTACTGAGCAATTAAAATGGCGTGCTATTTAAAGATGTGATATCTAATGTATTTTTTGCCATAGCATACATCAGCCAAATGGTAGGGATCACTCAATCAGGTTAAAGTCAGTTTTTAAATAGGAAATAGTGAATCAAAACGTGCTTTACCAAAAGGTTGAGCAGAATATTAAAGGTTTAAGTATTCATTGTAAGGATCCTGAGTTTACCTCTCCATTTATGACCTAATTTACTTGTAACAATAATACTGCTGCATATTAAAGCAAAATAAGTTCATAATAGGACATGATAGCTCTCACCATCCCATTCATCAGGCACTGCCTTATAATTCAAGCCTCATTGTCTCACTCTTCGCTGGACTGATCTCTGTTTATGCTAACAATTGTGGGGGGAAAAATTCAGCTGATTAACTCATCAAGGTTTTATTTTGTCTCTTATGTTTTATGACATTTTTAAAAACTTTAGTAGATCTCCATTTGAGACACAGTATAAAGTAGGACAGGGGAACCTTGGCAGCATAAATACCGTAATGTAGTGATTGATCATGTCCTTTCTTTTAATAAAACGTGGTTACTACACAGGAGTGTGTTTCCCGAGGAAATGGACAGAAAACATCTTTCCTCTTTAAACATAAAAACTAAGGTTATTCTGCATTTAATTTTTCTCTGAGGCACTTTCCAACTCACTCTCTCTCTCTCTCTCTCTCTCTCTTTCGTTCTCTGTCTTCCAAGGTGAGAATAAGCAAGGCGGAGCAGGAAGGGAGAGCATCTCAGCACAGGTGCTAAATCCTGTTTAACAGAGTTATAAACTGCGGCAGCATAATGGCAGCCATAACGCCTTAATCTGCAGTTAGGGTGCAGTTAAAGTGATGGGTAACCACACTTCATAATTAACGGGCCCCAGATCACGGCATCATCCTACTGTGCGGTGACTTCAAACAGAGAAAGAGAGAAAAAGGAGAGAGATTCTTAGATATTCGCGCCATTCTCCCTGAATGATGTTCCTCTTTCCCTCCCTTCATTGAACCAATCAAGTGCAATATTTCATTTCAGAATTTTTCTGTGTCAAACTCCGCCGGGACACAGTCGCTGTTATGAATCCAGGCAAGGAAATGAGAGTATGGATAAGAGAATAGCTTCCAGCCAAAGCTTTTACATTTTTAAGCTGTTCTTAAAACTTGCACGGTATATTCTAGCCAAGATTAAGCGAGAAAAAAACATGAGGTTGTTTGAGGTAACTCTTATTTCACATGCAAACTGAATATACTCGTTTAGAAGATGAGGTGAAGAGCAGCTCAGGATTGCACAAACCTTCCCTCTCAACCCTCATATATATATACAGTAGCAATACACACTCAATCCTTCACTTTATATCACTTTCTCTGCTTATTCTTTATACTGCTTTTTCTATATAGGGTTGCGGGGGTCTGGAGCCTAGTTCAGGGGTCCAATCCATCACACACGCATACACTTACACACACTATAGGCAATTTGTAAACACCTAATCTGCATGTCTTTGGATTGTGGAAGGAAACCGGAGCACTAAGAGGAAAGCCACCAAGCATGAGGAGAACATGCAAACTCCACACTCGAGTGGGAATCGACCCGGAGATGTGAGACCACAGTATTTATAGCCACCTTGATTATTATACACTATCAGTGAAAAAGCTTGGACACACCTTCTAACTCTGATTTTTAATTCTTGCTACATTATAAACAATCCTGAAGGTGTCCAAAATATGCATTAATCTCCTTTGAACAGTTGATATTGAGATGTATCTGCTACTTATGCTCTAGTATATCCTTCATAACGGCTCTAATCTGAGGTGCTGGTTGTTAATTGGTGATTTCTGAGGTAACTAGTAACTCTAAATGAACTTCTCCTCTGCAGCAGAGGTGAGTTTTGGTCTTGCTTTCCTGGGAAGGTCTTCATGAGAGACAGTTTCATCATGGTGCTTGATGGGTTTTGCAAACGCGCTCGACACAATACTGTTTTTGCAAGAACTATTCCAGAACAGCTTAAAATAAAATAACCAACTGCTGATGATGTTACTTAATTTTCTAACGTCATACTCTATGTGTTATTTCATAGTTTTGAAAAATCCGGTATTGTTCTGGAATGTCGAAAATAAATCACAAAACAAAAAGCATTGAATTAGAAGGTGTCTCCACACTTTCACAATACATTAATCTGCCAGTCTTCCACAATCCAAAAACCGGCAGATTAGGTGTTTCCAAATTGCCTATAGTGTGTGTAAGTGTATGCGTGTGTGATAGACTGGACGCCTGAACTAGGCTCCAGACCCCCGCAACCCTATACAGAAACTGTAACCCTACAGTATACTGTACTGTAAGTGAACATGTAAAACCCATCCTGATGAGATAATTAAAGAGGTCATGTGACAGGAACTAAAAATCACCTTTTGATTTATACAGTTATACGGTATTACATAACAACAAAAACTAAACAGTCTGCTTAAAGTGTCTAAGTAAAGTGTTTGATCATCACAAGAAAGGAATAAAAGCTTTTTCCTCTTCCAGACCATATAATCTCAGGAGGTGTTTAATTAGAAGTAGTCAGTCCTGAATGTCTCAGTTAGGGCTGCACGATATTAGGAAAATATGCGATATGCAATATTGTTGTTGAATATTGCGATAACGATATTTCTTGCGA
>JAQMYK010000021.1:10986798-10999376 GCA_030014345.1 Clarias buthupogon
CTCGGTCAGGTGATTGGAGCACACCTGATTCGAGGTGACTAAGTTCATTATAAATAGGCTTGTCTTTTGTTTCCCCTTGGTCTTGCATCTGTGAAGTTACCTTGTAGTTAAGTTACCTGTTGTGAATCCTGTGTCTATGCGTCATGCAAATGCTCCTTGTTTCCTGGTCTGTGTTATTTATGTTATGTTAACTCCTAGTCTGTTTTGCTAGCCCTAGCTTGTTTAGTTTAGTTTTTGTTATGTTTAGTTATTCTGGATTATCTCCTAGCCTGTTTTATTAGCTCTCTGTTTAGTTATCATCTTGTTTATTTATCCAATGCCTTCTGGTTTCCCCTAGTTCCAATGCTCCAAGTCCTTAGTTCCATTGTGTATTTGTATCTGTTCTGTTTTTGTCATTAATGACTTTCTCTCAGCATACACCTCTGCCACTATTCCTCTTCCTAAGCACACACCCCGTTCCCGTAACACTGTCACTCCTCCTCCTCCAAATACATTGTTTATGTAAAAAGAGCTGAGCATCAAGCTAGCCTAGGGTTTCTTCTTATGACATCACAATTGGGGAAAACTCTAATCAGCTTGAGGGTTAGACAAATTGGCGTTTCCCAAAAAATTTTAGTGTTTTAATGATAATTGGGGGGTCGAGTAGACAACACTACGACCCCTTAAGTAACTGCCACAGAAACGACAGATATACCTCCAGGCTGGGGAGAATCCGTCAGACGATTCCAGATGGCACGTGGACGGACCAAAATTATTTCTCATGTTATTTTGCACACACAACTGAATGTCTACAAAAAAAACTAGAAAATGAATCTAGCATAATAGGTTGCCTTTAGTAGTTGAAAACTTATTCCAGTAAATGTTTAGCTACAGCTTCTCACATTCTACTGTTGACTCCATTTGCATGATCAAGCATTAACTGCGCCATTTTTCCGGTTGTTTAGACAGAAAAAGAGAGAGGGAGATGAATTAAAGTTTAAAATAAAAAATATAGTTCTCTTTGATTTTAATACTGTAGGTCAATGACGATAAAATAAATATTCCAAAAATAGCTTGTATGGAAGCCCTGCCAGCATGTGTTAATGGCGAGGCTTCAGACATCAAACTGTGTATTTGAGTTTTCGGATATCATCACTTTAATAACATGTAAATTTTACTACTACCGGAATATAGAATGATGTTGCGAAAATGTAAAACTCTCAAAAAAAGCATATTATTATTATTTGTTTGGGATCATAGAAACAACCAAAAACGACAATAAAAACATGTGATCATGTGTATCTGTGCTGTTTCTTTGCCTATGTGTCCCTTTTTTTATTTAATTTTTTTTTGCTCAGTTGCGTTTGTATTGTTGAGTAAAATTAAATAAAATTCAGTTCATCATACAGTATTGCCTCGGTTGTGCTGAAAAAAAGGATATCTCACTTCATACTGCACGAGTCCTAAAAATAAATAAATAAATAAATAAAACCATTACTTTTTTTTTCTAAATGGACATTAAAAAACAGCAAAAAAAATTAGTGCTAAAAAGTGAAAAAGTGCTAAAATGCTCTGTGTTGTAACTACACCATTATTCTATAACTACATTCTCTCTCTCTCTCTCTTTTCAATCTTTTACATGCACAGCATCAACTTAGTGTCAAACTGAAGCTTTGTGTGTGTGTGTGTGTATGCGTGCGGGGGAGTTAGGGAGTGGGGGTTCGCGACTCTTTATTTAGATAAACACTATTCAGGTACCTCTAAAGCTCTGCTTAGATGTCGGAGAAGTGGTGTACGGTAATGATCACCAGAATATCTCTGGGATTTTGGTCGTGTCCAAATCTGTCAATTTGTTACAGATTGTATGTGCACACGTCTGAAAAGATCACGCTTGATTTTACCTTCTGTACAATATGTTTCCTAAATCTAAATCGATATAATGGTGAAGATTCAATTATATACTCTGGCGGGAAAAAAGGTTTCATCATCTCGTACTGTAACAATAATGAAAAAAGTGTTGAGTCACAACAATAATAATACACACACTACAGTTTATGTACATGATGCTGGACTGGTTAAACTGAGATGACCCGTAATGTTCGACACTAATGTTGGTGTAACTTCCACAGGGTGTGTTCCATACAGATCAATGTAGTGACATTCTCACACCCAGTATACAGTACGTTACACGGCTCTTTGTTCTTTCAAACTTTATCCCCGGAAGTTAATTAATTAACATGCAGCTAATTTACTGTCTGGAGGTCCTTCCTGCCATAGGATACGTTGTTTTTACTGGACCATTTATTACTCTAGTCATCATACTGTACATTTCATACAGGCTCAGATTGTATAAGATGATATTCCTTACACAATACAGAGATGACTTGTACCATCAGATTTCCACAGAGGGCTTTTATTTTATTTTTTTATTACCATCATAGCGTCAGATGCTTTAAACCATGAATCATAATTTGTCCACAATACTGCACAACTTTATAACTTTAAGTTTCTTATTTCTGGTTCGTCTGTATTTGTTTCTTGTTATTTTATTTTTTATTTTACGGATATTTTGCCTGGATCTGACTGGTATCTGGGGAATATTGCAGTCAGATTGGGCAGCCTTTGGCCGCATGTCCGCCAGGCTGTGGTGCACTGGGTATTCTGAGGCCTTTCAATCATTACCAGTCTTGACTCTTTTCTGCGAGTTGAGCTCCATTTCCTTTTCTGTGGGATCAGACTGGACAGGCTGGTCTTTGCTTCCCACAGGAATGGGAATCCTCTTAACTGTTTACCTGATATACATTTAACATATACACAGTACATGATTGATAATCAATATTAAAAAATTAATATTGGCTGTGATGTTAATGCTGTGGCTGATCGACGTATACTGGCAATACACCAACTTACAAAAGTCAGTACACCCCTCTAAATACTAAACATTTTAGTATATCTTCTCAAAGGACAATACTATAGAAATGAAACTTGGATATATTTTAGAGAAATCAATGTGCAGCTTGTACATAACGGTATAGATTTACTGTCCTCCGAAAATATCTCAACATACTTGGGCCATTATTGCCAAAATAGCTGGCAACAAAAGTCAGTGCACCCTAAGTGATAACAGCTGTACATCTTTAACAATGCAATGTCCTATTTATTATGTTCATGTGTTTGTCAGTGGCTGAGTACGTCTCCAGACCTGAACCCTATTGAGCACCTGTGGGACGTCCTCAACCACCATGTGTCTAACATCCAGCTATCATTATGGAGGAGTGGAAGAGGATCCCAGCAACAATATGTGCAGTCTTGGTGATGTTCATGCACAGGAGGATTATGGCCACAAATACTGTAGTGCTCACACAACATATTGACACTTTGGATACAGTTTTGACATGTCCACTTGAGTCGTACTCATTTTCTTTGCCAGTTATTTGGACAATAAAGTCTTCATATAGAGGACAGGAAATATGTACTGCTATACAAGCTGCACATGGACTACTCTAAAGTATATCCAAGTTTCATTTCTATAATATTGTCTCTTGAGAACATATAATAAAGTGGTTGCTGAAATGTGAGGGACGTACTCACTTTTGTGAGGTACTGTATAATAGATGCTTGTTGTCTTTGCATTGGGTGTCTCAGCGGTGATGTTCTTGCCTATCATGGTGAAGACCCAGGTTTGCATCAGCTAAAAGAAGAGCATCATCCTACTGGACTCATATTAGAAGTTCATTTCAGTACATCTTTTCAATGTTACACCAACGCAATAGCAGCATTCAAACGGTGCTTCAAATATGATCATCGCTTAAAATGCCACACACACTGTAATAAATAACCAGTGGTAATGTTTTAAAGTTACATGGTGTTAAAGTTTTGACTGATTGATGTATGTCTGGATAGCTTAAACTGTCAGAATATTGTGATGGTGAATTAAATAAAAATCTTGAACTGAAAAGAATGTAGAAAAATTATGTGTTTTTGTGGCACCTACTTGGAATAACCAATGGAAAAAAAGAATTTTCCTTGACTCACTATAGAACTTAAGAGAATTTACTTATTACTCCATATAAGACTATAATAATAATAATAATATATAATAATAATCATATATTTATTTGGGTAGTGATGCTCAAAAACAGTTGAAATCCTAGGAATGGGTTAATAAGCCAGATTTTTTTACTCAGCACAACCTATTTACTGAAGACTCGGCTCTTTCAAGACCGCTCTAAGCCCTCTGCGTATAGGAGCACGTACTGTATACACATGCAAATCATTTTTGTCCATGGAGCTGTCTCTTCAACTTACGTGTGTGTAAATCAGCTGGAGTTCGGAGGTGACTAGTTTGGTGGTGCTGCTGTTCTAAATACTTTGCTCTTCTCCATCTATTGACAGTGTGGAACCAGATCGGCTCATTCGTATCTTACGGCTGCTTTTGCAATAGTCTTATCACAGTCAGTCCATAAACAGATCGAACCTTGGATTCAATTCTGAATTGATCATAAATTGCTTTCTTATGTAATAAATAATAATAGTAATAAATAATAATAATAATACCTTTGAACCTGTATCACTTACTGTAGTTGTTCATAATTAGTCATAATAATGTATAATACTACAATATTTCTGCTGAAGGTTAAAATCCTTCATTCTTTATATCTGCATTGGTTCCAAGACATACTGAGGGGTAGATAAAGGTCCTTTGCTTCTAAAAGAGGAACTGTCTGATTATGTAAATCCTCTGTTGTGGGGTTTGGCATAGGAACTTTAAAGGTTCACGCAAAGGAACAAGCCAAAGAACTATTTTTCCCATGAGTGTACAAATACTGAACATTTGAAACAGCTTTGGATGAAACCTATATATATATATATATTTCTTCCAAAACAGAGTGAGTGGAATGATTTTTATTCTTTGGAGCATGAACAGACTAACAATAAAGCGCATGACATTGTGTATATGTGTGTGTGTGTGTCCTTGTGTGCATTTCATTTTGCTTACTGAGGGTAAGGTTAGGGTTATGTCTGTTGGTCTATGTGTGTGTGTGTGTGTGTGTGTGTGTGTGCCGTGATCAAAGCTCCCTTCTCTTCAATGAATCCCTCATGTCTCCCTCCAAGGACAAGCAGTTGCCAAGTACACCACTAACATTTTACACACCACACACACATGGGTCCTGACTCTTCTCACACAATAGTGCATGGATTCACAAAATTAATTTCTTGTTTTAGCTCTCAGAATCCAAACCCAACTAAAATAACTTGTAAAGCACTTCTTGAGCATTGGGATTCACGGTTTAACCCTGGTTTTCCCCTCCACCATTTAATTATAACTGTTGTGTTTTGCTTGATGAGAACTTGAGAGGTAGAAAGTGGTTGGGAAGTTTAATAGCTGCATTACTGAACACACTGAGTCATATTCAGAGAGGAGTGAAAGAAATATCATGAGATACTGATCCCAGATGTAACTATTCAGAAGTGAAAGTTAAGCATGTCAGGTAAGCTGAAGTGAACAAGCCAGCTGATGATTTGATATGACCATGTGTCTGTGCATTCAATTGCAAATAATAAAATGGTAGTTATTATTATTATTATTACTATTATTATTATTATTACTATTATTGCATGGAGAAGATTTTTTTTTTTTAAGCCATCCCATTTTTCTGTTTTTCCTTTTTTCCCCCATTTTTATGAATCAAAGCACGGGTTGTGTCACCGCGGCAGCACTGGCTCTGGACCTCCATGGATCAGAATAGTTCATGTCTGGCACATTGGAAATTGGAGGCCCAGGCAACAACATGGAACGCTTTTCCTGCTAAGCTCCAGACATGGCAGAGTGTTCTGATACCTTTCAGTCATAGCTACATTTCTGTGGGACTCAACCAGGTGGGTGACCCTTTGCGCCAATGGAGTTAGTGTTGTGGTTGATTTCACCTTTTCACTCTCACCCTCCTGCCATCTGGAAACAGGTACTGAAGTTTTCAGGCCTTCACACCCACACTGTGTAACAGCTTCTTCCCTCGGGCTTCCATCTCCTCAACAAATGGGGACTGGATTGATAAACGCTCACTCACTCACTCACTCACTCACTCAGATAAACTCAATCACCTCAATACAATGGGACTGGACTGAAACACACACACTGATCTACAACCATCTAGCAATTTCACATTTCACACGCCGACCTGCAATTGCTGTTTTTGCACAATATTTATCACCTGTTATTTGCACGAGAACTCTTTTCTATCTTCGCTGCTACTTTAACAAGAAATGTTTACGGTTTCTTATCTATCATCTCACGGACATGTTTCTTGCACTACCTCAACTCATTACCTCATTACCACAGAGTATTGCATCGTGATTTGTTATTGTTGGGTTGTCGCACTTTATGTTGTCTTTTGTATAGTTTTGATAATTTATGTTCATTTGTTTTGTCTCAGCTAGTCAGCTAATTAGGTGTCTTAGTTATCTAGTTACTTTTGTTAGTTTAAGTTGTTAATTTATGCTGTCCAGGAGGAACGTCGTTTCAAAATGACAATAAAAGCCTACTCGACTTACTTCACTTGACTTGATCTTTAAATGCTGGCGAGATACTAGATGCTTCTTGGACATTGGTGGCTCAGTGGTGTTCTTCTTTCCTACCATGTGGAAGACGCAGGATTGCATTTCAGCATAGCTACAGTAAAATAACAACAACGTCTTACTAGATTTATATTAGATGTTTATTTCAGGACATCTTCTGAATGTTCTACGCTTAAAATATGGTAATATGACCATCACCTTAAATGTGACATACTCTGTAGTCTAGATCTTCCTTCACTGCATGGCTTGTGCTTCCTTGTCAGTAGATACGTCATATCATTGCACTAATAAGGTAGAATATTATATTATGTCAGCACTTATTCTGTTTGAACTGCTTACCAGCTTGGGGGAACTCAATAAGCATAGCAACAGCACTGCACTTTAGATGATCTCAATACAAATACTGACCCTTTTTTTCCCCACCTTCATGTCAAAATACAAAATGGCCAACAGTGAGTTTGTTCTAATGCAGGAATCGGCAACGTTAAACACTCGAAGAGCCGTTTGGGGCCGTTTCCCACAGAAACCACAAAATGCCATGTTTTGACATCTAAAATGAAGATAACACTGCATATATAATTTTTTACCTGGATGCTATGTATAAATATATTATAAGGTTAATTTCAAATAAAATACAAAACGTCTATGTGAGTCCTCCTCGTTTTTATGAAATAAAAAGCCGAACTTAAATTATCCACCTGCAGCCAACCAGAAATGCCGTCTACTTCTGTGTGCCGTCATCCTTTTATCGCGCGTGCAGTCAGATGTCAATCTGAATAAAACCGAGGCTCGAAAAGCTGACAGGTGTCGGACATCGGCGGTTGTGACGCATATTTTGAACGACAAAAATTTAACCGTGTTTTATTTTTATGTTACAAGATCACCTTAATCTTCAGAGATAGAATTACATTAACAAAAACTAACGAAGTAAAATAAAATGAATTTCAATGAAAAACTCATTATTTCTTGTCCAAAGCCACAGGGCGCCGCAGTAGAGGGATGAAAGAGCCACAAAGAGTCTCCGGAGCCGCGGGTTGCCGATCCCTGCTCGAATGGCAAAAAAAGAAACTAACTGGTCATTTCAGGGAGTTTATGTTTCTTTTACAGTATCGAATGCACTTCAGGAGGATTTCCCTTGCATGTCAAAAGGTTTGCTAATAATTAAAATGCAGCTGAGATAAATTGGGGGTTTTCACAACTGCTATAAAACAAGACTCGAGTCAATGGGACATCGATTGCATCGTAAGTACTGAACAGGAGGTTTAACCAGCTGCATTAAGATGCTTCTCCCTCGCCACAATACATGCCATTTGCTTTCCGCGTCTCTATCCTGATATCCACTCTGTCAAGGCTGAGAAAGGAACCTTTGATCACTCCTATCTCGATGCAAATGCAGTGCCTTCAGGACTCATAGAAGAGCACCACCTGAGTGCTTCATAGACCAGACAGAAGCAAGTGGAATGAAAACGCATTTGATTCATTGCATACAGCTTTTTCATCTCATGTTCCTGATTTCGGTCCTGTATAGCGTAACAAACATCAGACCCTCTCTCCCTCTCTCTTTCATTTTCTTTCTTATCCCATTGTCATTCAGTCGTGGCCAAAAAGAGTGAGCCCTCAGTCAAGGAGGAAAGAAGAAAAAAAAAAAGATGGAAGAAATGAAGCATGCACGTCAAGGCTAAACTCATGTCATCTGCCAAAACTTGGTTCTACCACGATGCCCTCCGTTTATCCTCCTCGCCTTGAATCAATTGATTTTTTGCCAATTTTCTCTCTGACAGCAGGGGTGTGGGGAGAGAATGAGAGGCAACCTGACAAATGAAAACAGAAAGGAAAACAAAAAAGGAAATAAAACTAATGGCCTGTTTTCTTTCCTGTGCTTGTGAGGAAGAAAGAATAATCACGGAAAATGAGAAATGTGGCAAACGCTAAACGACAGCAAGAACAGGCCGTGGATGACTAATGATACAAGCTAAATGACTGCTCACACACATAAATAAAGCACCTTTGTGCCAGACTCACATGAAAGGTAATGGAAAGACCGAAAATGTGAGAACGTGACAAATTTCAGGAGTTGAAGAATTGATGTCATAATACAGAAAGTTGATCAAGTTAGAAGATGAAATAAGTTCGAGCTGGGGTTCCTAAACTTTTTGCCCTTTTTCAAAACTCTCTGCAATCCAGAGTACTTTAAATTCCAGATTTAGAGTTGATATAGAATCTGCACACTCCTGGTAGCCCTATAATTTAAACATGATAATTACTGAATTTGATCTATAAACATACACAATGGTCCTTTTACAAGGATATACACCTTCTGTAGTAAGGAGAAAAGCTATTGTCTTCATATGACGACAGTGAGGTCCCAATAGGTTAAAATTGCAGGTTTTTTTTTATATAAAGAAAATCTAATTAAGATTTACATTTAGGAGACGCGACTTAAATCTTTATCTCATTACACATCTGAGCAGTTGAGATAAAGAGAGTTGAGAGTTAAGGGCCTTGCTCAAGGGCCCAACAGTGGCGACTTGTTGATCATGGGGCTTGAACCTGGGACCTTCCAAACTATAGTCCAATACTTTCACCACAGAGCTACCCCTGACCCCCAAATAAATCATACCAGATTTTTTTTTTCCTAAAGATAGTGGCTTTCCACATTAAAGATAGAAAAAAAATCTAACATAATTTAAGTGGGGAGAACAGAGGGAAAATAATGATAGTAAGAGATGATTAAAAACTACTGTCAACTACTACTAATAATAAGAACTGCAGGTGGAACGGTGGTGTAGTGGTTGGGGTTCGATTCCCGCCTCAGGTTTGTGCATGCATGTTCTCTCCAACATTCAGAA
This sequence comes from Clarias buthupogon, assembly GCA_030014345.1. Taxonomy (NCBI): domain Eukaryota; kingdom Metazoa; phylum Chordata; class Actinopteri; order Siluriformes; family Clariidae; genus Clarias; species Clarias buthupogon. The sequence goes on from JAQMYK010000021.1 coordinate 10,996,203, forward strand.
GACATATAGACTGGCATTCCCCAAAGTGCCTGTATTGTGTGTGCTCGTGTGCGCCCCCACTCCGCCAAGGGAATGAACTAATTAATTAATAAAGGATAATTGCTTGTATTAGTATCATCACCCCTTAATTAGTTCTTTGTCATAACACAGCACTTGGGTAAGAGTCTACCAACTTAACACATTTTGACTTTGACAATTTTATTCCATTATCATATTAGTGCAATATTAACTTTAAATTTTTAGATAAAGTTGCAACTAAATATGTTTAAAGCATCATTAAGCTTCCGTAAGAGTAATATTTTAAAAAATGTCTGCAAAGAATGGTTCTTCACAAGAGACAAAATGCAGCAAGCTACTTAGAAAGTAGAAGCAGGAGGCTTGATTCATATACAGTAAATGGTTGAAACAAATCTATTTGGCATGTAGTACTTTTCCTCAAATCTGGATTTAAACATACAGTACAGTGGTGGTCAAAAGTATGGAGACAAAAACGAAATTTGTTCCATCCATGAACTAAACCAGATTCTAATTAGCACAACCCTTCAGTCAGATCGTTTCGAACTGATTAGTGACATCACATGCACAGAGAAAACAATATCTGTATATCTACAGTATATACTGTATCCTCATTCTAAACTACAGATCGACTTTCCATCACTTTATTAAGTCACTGATGATCAGATGTGTTATAAGGACTTGACACGGTTTCCTCTGTCATAAATCTTTTAAAATGTTCCATGAATATCTTTACGCACTTCGTAAAATGTACAGTAGGTCTTCCTGAAATAACAAACCAACAATGGCGCTCATTGTCGTTATGAGCTCGAGACCTATGATTGTGCTCGTGCTGAGGTATTTAGTGGTCTTTAGGGAGCATACCACTCAACTGATATGGAAAAGAAAACAAGAAACAAAGCTGTGAATTTCCATCGCTGAACCAAAAATGCTCTTCCCGTGCAAGATGTGCATTTAACGTATGGCGGGAAAGACGTGTTTTTCAGAACAGAGGTCAGCTACGATTCCTAAGAGCTTTTTAAACCCATTATTGCGAGCCCCATCAATGTTTAAATAGCTCCAGTATTAAGTCTGAGGAATCCGAAGTAATCCCTTAATTAGTCCACATATTCTGAGCGAATCCAGTAGTGCACAGCAAATACATTATTTAAACTATTGCAGTGCAGGACTCCTTGAAAGTTATGTATGTGCTTCTCATATATAATAGGATTTCTTTAAAGAGTAATTTAGCATGCTTGGAATTTATGCTCATAATCAAGGCTTCATAAATTAATCGAATCATAAGTCTAAAAATGTTGAGATGTAGTAAATTTGTTGTGTATTTTTAAGTACAGTAATGCAGGGTCACTGCAGTTATTCTAAATCATGACCTGTCTCAAGAAACGTAAAAAAAAAAAAAAAAATACTGTATGGTTTTAACTCTGAGCACTTTATCCTGGTTATGGTTGTGATGGATTTTTCTTTTTTTGTGTAACCTTGTTCCTCAATCTGTCTGGATATCTTGATGCCTTTATAATATATAATTACTGTTCAAGTAATTATTTCAAGTTAGTCATGTTCATTTGTATAGCATAGAAGGTGGTGAATGAGGTGCGCTACTGCAGTTGTGCCACCATAACTTGGGCTGCAGAGGCGGGACACCCAGGATGGGGTGCCAACCCGTTGCAGAGCACAAACACACTCACACTTAAGAACCCAATCACACAAACAAATGGAATTTGGAAACAACAAGAAAAGAGAAAAACGGTGTCCTGGGAGGAAACCCACCAAGCATGGGGAGAATATTCAATAAACACCACACACCCAGGGACTGGAGGCAAGATTTGAACCCCCAACTTTGGAGGTGCGAGGTGACAGTGCTAACCACTAAGCATATTTAAACTCATCATCATCATCTATACCGCTTTATCCTGTATACAGGTCGTGGGGGGCCTGGAGTCTATCCCAGCAGACTTGGGTCACGAGGCGGGGTACACCCTGGACAGGGAGCCAATCCAATACAGGCAATTTGGGAACGCCAAATGGCCTAATCTGCATGTCTTTAGATTGTCGGAGGAAACCGGAGTACCCGGAGGAAAACTAACAAGAACGGAGGGAACACGCAAACTCCAGGCGGGAATCTACCTGGCTGGGAATCGAACCCGGACCCTGGAGGTACAAGGCGACAGTGCTAACTACTAAACCACCATGCACCCACCCCCTAAACAAACAAACTAAAAAAAATTTAATTTATAAAAAATGGTAATAGCCCAGACCATCATTTGTCCAAATTTTCTACCACACATATAGTATATTGCTTAGCTTCACATCCCATAATACTCCAACTACATTAAACCAGGATAACATCTGTACCAAAACTGTACAGTAAATTAATAAAAATATACCACCCATCACTGTTCTTCCTGAAACCACGAAGGAAATGTCAGTTCCATCATTATAAAGTCTGGTACGCTACTTTTCTACTGGTTGGTGTAGCTCTACAAATTACCCACAATCCTCCATGCACATCCATTCGTATACATGCTGAATTTTCCTCTTATCCAGCCATCCTACATTCAGCATTTAACTTTGAATTCTTCCTCAAACAGAATGTGTGTGGGTGTCTTAGAAACTGCAGCACGAAGTATGAGAAGGACCAAGAGTTTTGAACGAGCTGGATCATGACAAAATCCCCTTGCCTTTGATAAAGCCATCTCGCTCTGCCGACGGATTCCATCCTCCAAATCTTCATTAAACCCTAGGGAGAAAGGCTCGTCTGCTCTCCAGAATGAGCTCGGTGCTCAGTGCTTCTCTTTTTCTGACCTTTAGTTCACGGACAGCTAATGTAAGCCTGTAGGGACTGTAAGAAATGAGCATCAATGGTGTCTTACACTACAAAGGGGTAATGGATTGAGCTTGGCTTTTTTATGCTTTTTTCAAGATCTGTCTACGTGTCACATCATGTATTTTTTTCTTTTTTATATCCGCATTGCTCTCAATTTAAACTTGCTAGCCTGTTGAAACTTTATGTGCTCTACTGGGTCTTGTGCATTAGCTATGTCTACACATTTACGCACAGACATGTACAGTGGTGTGAAAAACTATTTTCCCCCCTCCTGATTTCTTATTCTTTTGCATGTTTGTCACACAAAATGTTTCTGATCATCAAACACATTTAAC
>JAQMYK010000021.1:10999476-11015366 GCA_030014345.1 Clarias buthupogon
AAACATTTTGTGTGACAAACATGCAAAAGAATAAGAAATCAGGAGGGGGGCAAATAGTTTTTCACACCACTGTATACCCTATAAAGGGTAGTCAATTCTTTTTACCCACAGTGACTTATGAATAATTAAAGATACAGTCCAGGGAGTTGAAAAAGTTCTCACTTAAATTGTGAGGTTAATCCCGGACGGCATTTTGCCTCAGAGCTGTTATCCACTGGGTTGGACTGTGAACTCTGTTTTGTTGACGATTTTCCAAAATTAGAATTATTAACTATCGGCACAGGACAGACATTTTCTATCATGCTTCTGGACTGATTCATTGAAACCAGTGAGGCCGCACCTCCACACACACAAATACAATATACCGTACTTCAGACATTTCATACATTCAATTATACACAGAAAATATTGTATGTAACTGTAAATAATGGTATCTGATGCACTGGAGTGTCTAGTGTTGAGCTACTTCCATGATTGAACAGGAAGTAGAACTGCGGAACTTGACCGTAGGTCTGCGGAAATTCGTAACTCAAACGTCTGTAAGTCGGGGACTGTCTGTTCAAGTTTAATGTTTTGCAGCCCAAGTACTCTTCAAATGAGTACAGGAAAAAGTACAAACATAAACATAATCAATAATCTAGAAAACGTAAACAAGCAAACTTGCTTTCCAAGTTTATGTGTAACCTAATAAACACTTATGTCATAAGAAAACAGTACTTAAGTATAACAGATAAGGCAGTTTCGTGACTTATTTAAACAAAAAATCCAAATTTAAACATGGTGGAACAGTTTTATCATATGAACCATGTAGTGATCACTATGGGACCATATTGTGCAACTTGCCTCTTACACAAACGTCCATTTACAACATTTCACCTACTGTAATTCTAACTCACCAGCCTTTAATGCAGCATAAACATTTAGACAATTAGATGCTTTTTAAAGTTATTTTAACAGCACATATTGTATTACTGTAGATTTGACCAAAAATAAAAGAATTAAACAAAAATAAATACATTTTAAAGTGAATAAATTTTTTTTTCCAGTTTCACCACTAAATACGAGTTTTACCTCTTTGCCCTCCTGACACAAATAAACTACATGGGAGGAACTACATTGCTGCTTCCTCATTGGCCAGCTGCTGTAGGGTAAGAGTGATAGGACTGCGTTCTCACTGGCCAGTTGTTCAGCTAAAATTTTTATCTCTTGTTTTGGTTTGTAATTATTTTTTATTCACTTTTAGTGTATTTATTTTGTTTAATTCATTTATTTTTGTTGAATGTTTTTGGCACATATCTAATTCCCTACAAATTGCTAAACAACACACCGTACCCCTCACATCCTTCACCCTCCTCCTCTCTCTTCACCTGCTGATCAGCCCGGTTCAGCGCCTGAAGACTTATTCTCCGGTCTCTATTGTGTTTGACATCTTGGCTCAGCTGTTCCTCCTCTAGGCCTGGCTGGGGATGAAACATTTCGAGCAGGCACCTGCCGACTGCTCCTGTGATAACCGCCTTCTCGCTCTAATTAAGCCTCAGAAAGCTCCTCTCCAGCTGCCTGCAGTTGGAGAAAAGTCTGTCCAAAAAGTGCTGCGTCTGGCGCTTTCACATGGCTCTTGAAATATTAAGATGCTGCTTGTCAAAGCAGCCAGGCCTAGGTGAGCAGCTGCTGTCTGCTTTCGATGCATTCATATAAACTGAATAGTCATACTAGCTCTTACCTGCGAGGAGGCATGTGTGTGTGTCGAGAGCGCTCACGACCTCGGGCTAGCGCAGAATTAATTTATTTCAGAAAGGTGTGGAATTTTCTTGGTCATCTTTTGTTAGATGGTGATGGGTTGCCACATGGCTCTATCCTTGGGCCTCTATCTTTGTATGAAAGCAGATGGAGGGGAAAAACAAAAACATGTGGCGCTTAAGAGGTTGCATTGCTTAAAAACACAATTAGGAAATAATGGAACTAGCAAAAAAGGGAGGCTGGCCAAAAACAACTCATTAAATAGTAATATGTGTGTGTTTTTCCGTTAATGAACTTAGAGCTAATCCTGTGGCGATGGTTTGGCATTGCAGAGGAGTTGGAAGATTTAACCAAAGAGATTTTTACTCAATGCAGTAAACATGCAAGGCAAAACAGTTCAATCCAACCAAAACAACAGAGTGCAAATTATTCATGACTCATTTTCCCTCCCAGATTCAATCCCTAAAAGAGATAGCAATCTCTTTTTAATGGAAGATCAGATGTAATTTCTCAGAGTTGCCTGGCAGACTGTTAACTGGCTATGCACAAAAAAGGTCACATACTCAATCCCAGCTGTTAACATCAAGCTTCTACTGTTGTGCCCTTGAAAACTCTATTTAATTCCCATTTACCACACTGGGATGGCCATGCAGCTGGCATCTGCATGTTACTTTGGGAAATAGCACAGTATCGACTGAATGACATCATTAATTCTCATCCTTAACCTTTGTCTGTGTGCCCTTATTTAAAAAAATGACTTAGAGACTGCCCTAATTACTTTAATTGACCAAAAATTTCAAACGGAATTCTCTAGTAGATTTGTCTACTCTGATTTGTCTACTTTTAAAGCTCATGTAGAACATTTTTTTTTTTTAAATACATCATCAGTTCCCTCTCTATCAGTTTCAGGTTTTGATGACAGAGCCTAATCAAAGGTAGAAGGATGTGCCACAAGGTTATAACGAAGGTCAGAAATCTGACTGGCGGAGGGGGAGTGGCAAACATAACCAAGGATACCAAATGCAACAGCTTCCCATACACAACATATGTACCTTATGTCTTCTGTACACAAACCAATTTTGTATCTAATGAGTGTTGTAGTTTTATTTTGTAAATATTAAAAGAATAATATAGATTGATATGAATGCATTGAAAGGATATAGGCTTTTTTAACTGTCTTACATGCTGTAGTTAACCATGCTTGCCTGACAACAATAATTTTCCTGAAAAAAAAAAAAAAAAATGGCATTTCTCTCATGTTGCTGTCAAACTGTTCATAGATACTTATTATTTTAAAAAAGATTTAAGACTATTGCATTAAGTAAAATTAAGCAGAATAATATGAGAGGGTCAGACTGGACGCGAAGGACTCGCTTGTGGCCAATCATGGTAGGTCTTACATGCTGGAGCAAATAGTGGACAGTGATACACAATTACACATGCATCACATTATAAAATGAGGAATTATAAACCCTCATATTTTAGACTGAAAAAAAAAAACTATTTACAATTGGACAAAATCAATAGTCTTGATTTTGATCATCTTTATGTAAAAGAGCTTTATCATGCTGGAAAAGCTTAGGTAAAGTGAAGGGGCACTGCAATGCTACAGCATAAAAGCACATAATAGAAAGTAGTGTATTTCAAAATATTTGTGTGAAAACTATATATGGGCGTCATGAGCACCCATATATTTTGGTCATATAGTGTATATTAAGCACTATATACTTTTAGGACAAAATGCACCAGTCCTATTCTATAAGTAATTACATTTACAACCAAAGTTGACAAGTAAAGGATACAAGGAAGGAGTTGACAAGGAAGGAGCACCTCTTAGACCAATTCATTTCACAACATACTACTATTCTGACACCACTGGTTGGACACACGGACCTCTATCTAAAAAATCTAAAAATTTAAGATCAGGGATCTGAAACTGGATGCTGAGGAAACCATGGTTTTCTTTGTTGTTACATCGTTCTTCACTAGCATCCCCACCACTGGTGCCATACTGTACCTGCCGTTAGAAGGAGGTTGGAAGAGGACACACCTTCAACACAAATCATAGAAATAGCAATATAATATATGTGGTCCAATGCAGTGATGAGTGTTCAGAGCTCTACATTGGGAAAACAAAACAACCTCTACAGAGAACAACACCTCAGGGACTGAATCAGTCACTTGAAGGACAATGGACACACTTTTGAGGGGGAGAATATATCTATGTGGAAGTGGAAAAATCCTTCTCAAACAAAGGTGGAGGTCTTGGGCACAACCTTTCTCCTATTTTTCATGCAGGCCTTTCATCCATCCCAAGGTAGATCAAGACCTCTTCAAGGGTCCATCAGGTAAGCCACACTTAAGGACTCCAGTTTCTCTCTCTCTTTGGTCTTAACACCTTAAAGATCCCCCCTAATCTCTCTCTCTTATTGGTGTTTCTTCTTAACAGCTCCCCCCTCCGCCGCACTCTCTAATGACTCTCCCCTTCTACTCTCACCTTTTCCATTGTTCACATAATTGATCCTTTGTGTTGGCCAATCCATGTGTGAAAATGATGTCTCATGCTCTCTGAACCACTCTTTCACAATTTGAACCCGGTGAATTCTGGGAATATACCCATGCACTGAAGGAAAAAGAGGGAAAAATTCATAAATGGAAAAAATGGATCATTCAGTATATTCAGGTTGTCAGCTAACATCATTTTTGGGAACATAATGTTGCTGAACCTAGACCTGCCCAAGAGAAGCAACCCCAGATCACAACACTGCCCCATAGGGATTATACGGGAGGAATCTAGGCATGATCTCAGAATCAGGATAAATCTGGACTTATCAGACCACATGACCTTTTCCCAATGCTCCACAGGTTCTTTCTATATGCTCCCTGGTAAACTGAAGCCTTTTTTTCCTGATTAGCCTCACTGATAAGTGGTTTTCTTAGGCTACACAGCTGTTTAGTCCCACTCCCTTGAGGTCTCTTTCTCGCATTGTGCATGTAGAAATGAGCTTTTTTTTTTTTTAACAATTTGATTTTAGAAAATGTTTAAGTGATCTCCGTTCACAATCATTAAAAAAAATTCCGTCCACATTTGTTGATGATTGGTTCATCACTATCCTATCTATTATTATTTTAATAATGCACTGGACATGTCAAATTACCATGGTAACAAAAAAAGGTTAAAAAAAAAAATGTCATGCATTCTAAATAAAGAATAAGTTTTTCGTTTGATATTTTTGTGCAAAGTAAACTTTCCATTCTATTCATTTCTTCCACTGCATTATCCTTAAATAAAGACTTAATTAATATGAAATTTAATGCTCCATGTGGGGGGAAAAAAAAGATTGCATTGCTTCGGGGCAGCCCAATGCTCACCAATCAGTCATTCGAAGTTAATCATGCTTCTCACACACAGGGTTATTAATGAATCATTGATCGCTGACTGGAGGACCTGCAATCAGGGAGCATATTTTGGCCATTGAGCATATATAAGACATAATTTAATCCACACTAAACTCTTAATATTTATAGTCAGTTAATATTAAAATACAGATTTTGGCTTTATATTTGATATTTTCAATATTGTAATAGGAGTCATTATTCTTGACTGCTATGACAGTGGTCATTAACAAACAGCTTTAGAGTGTCAGGAAATCAAAAACATTCAGTCATGTAGAAAGGAACAAATGGGAACTATTAATCTTTCAGTATTTATACACAGACTTTAACAAAGTGTCTGACACACTGAGAGAGAATGAAGGAATGAGCTCCGTCCTCAAAGACAAAGGACTGAGTGGTACGGCTGGACCAGAAATATTACACATGCGGGAGAATGAAAGCATGAAAATCTTCAAATGATTTCATTTCTTATTCAGGGCGAGTAATTCAATAGCAGACTCGAGCACGGGAAATGCATTAATAAAACACTTCTGGTTAGTTTTAATGTCAGAGGCGCAGCATCAGATATAAATGCAGTCGTTTGAGCATTACCTGCTTGCATAGCAATCTCCTGTTCTCTTTTCTACCAGATATTCACATTTAGCTTTCTGTCAACTCAGAGTGTTAGCAGGTTCAAGGCTACATGATATATGACGTACAGGACAGTACACGCCTGTACATTTTTTATTGGCGGGGAGGGGGGTAGCTATTCTTTCTCTGTATTAATGACAAGACAAAATGAGTGTCACTATACACGTTTCTTTTTCTTCGATAGAAGTAGGAGTGGAAGAGAAATGGGGAAGTTTGCATCATTTCAGTGACTCGGTTCTTTGAATCTCGTTCATCAAAATGAACGAACCGTTTTTTGAGTCATTTAGTTCATTTAGTTCTTTTGATCAGAAATAAAATAAATTTTTCAATAAACAGACCCCGAACATGTCTACATACACACATTTTGGCTATAGTTCCAGTAATGCAATGCAGCTAAGGACATATTATGATAAACAGAATGAGCAGCTCACCTCTCATATCTTCTGGTCCGAATCTTTTGTTCTTTTGTCACGTGACTCACATAGACACTATGCAATGCATTACACATGAATTCAAACAGATTCGAACAGTTCTTCTCATGAAGAACTCCTTTTAATCCGAGTCGATCGTTCTTTTGAATCTATTGCACTGCATAGAGTCTACGGAGTCACGTGACCAAAGAACAAACGACTCGGACTAGACGTCTCAACGAGAAGAACCACTCAATTCTGTTTCCTGTTTAATGCACTGCATAGCATCTATGGAAGTCACGTGACAAAAGAATGAACGATTTGCATTAGAAGACTCTAGGGGAACTACTCATTTCTGTTTCCTGTACATAACCTAATCTATGTTTTGCGATGCTTTGCGCATGCGTGACCAGTACTCACGTTAAAGACTCGTTCAAAAAGAACGAAACGTTCATGGACGACCCATCACTAGAGTGGAACAGAGACATAACCACATACAGTAGAAACTTGAGAAATTCATGACTCGCAAGCTAGTTTTAGCAAACTCGTCTCACTGCAAGCGCGAAATGTTAACAGTCTCTTATTTGTGTCTAAATGCTTTCCTCTGCACTGAAATCTGTTACTCCCTTCTTAGGAACTCCACTACTCCACTGATTTCTGTTCAGGAGTTTCATTCTAAGTTCACCAAGCATCACACAGTACACCCTTAGCCAACCCAAAGATACCTACTGTACAGAAGATGAGACAGAATGTAACTGCAGGTGAAAATTTTATTAAAGGTCCTGTATTTTACTATTTCTTTAACACAGGTCTCTCAGAGCTCCCCAAATGTGTGTGTTAATGCTCCCACTGAAATACTCCTCAGATAATAATTTTTTTCATACATCAAACTCGAAACACAACATTTTAGTAAACGAGCCACTGCGAAGCCCCCCATAGAGCACCAGGGCTGGACAACAAGCTAGGGGAGGGCATCTTCTTATGTGAGGTCACAAAAGGGGGAAAATCTAATTTGCTTTTAAATCAAGTTTCTTTTTTGTACATGCACACTGGACACTCATCTGAATGTCAAAATAGCCTCAAAGTATAATTTTTTTCCCCAAGAGGTTTCCTTTAACGAACATTACAAACAAATCACAGCACAAAACTGGCGCATCCTGGCTGTTAGCAATTAGCACAGTCATGACAAAATGAATACCAGGAACCATGTGCCTAATAATCACGGCAGAAGTGGTCATAATACATAGCATAGACAGGACAAATACCAAAAAATACAAAAAAAAAGAAGAAAAGAAAAAAACACAAAGGGAGGACAGTAATAAAAATAAATCAGGATGTTACCATGACAACATGTTTATGCTGCCTGCCTGGGCTTTTCTTTTTAATAAGAATCATTTGCATGACAATTACGCTCACTGATTTTTAAAAAAAATAAAACATTTTCAATTTCTCAAGTATGTATGTAAGTAAACAAACAAATAAACAAACAGACTACAGCGTGGGGGCCCTTTGTGTGCAATGGACCAGACAGTCCTTTCTTTTGTCTGTCATTGTGAATACATTATTTGGATTGAACACATTCCACCGGAGTTCTAGGGGACTCGATGTCATGGGGAATTTCTCTAAACATTAAAGTGTTAGTAACCGACCTAGTCAGCCACACATTGTCTCTTATATTCTGGGCAAATACCACCAACTAAATGTATAACAAATTACTCAGGGTGGGACCAGTTCTGTTCATGTCTCTAGCTGGGACTAGTTAAGACATATCTGAGGTTGAAGGAACTTTTTCTAGTTTTTCTGCACAGCAACAGGGTTAAACTTCAAAAAGCTTCATCAACTACACATTCAAAACCAGTATAAAGATATAAGGAGCACCAAACACATACACATACAAATACAGCAGTTTCACCCCTAAGTAAAAGGACCTGACGGCAAACAAAAGCATGATTTGTATAAAAAAAAAATACAATTCTTGTATTAAGTCTTCCCCGAACACTATCTGTATGTAAATCTGGAAATAAGTACACTAATAAACAAGAGCGTGTTTTGTTGGCAGACACATTTTCACAAAAATATATTGTAAGGGATACAGTGTAAATCTATGGCGAGCCTGGAAGTGAAAAATAGTCTTTGGTGATGAATCCATCACTGCTATGACTCCCTAACGCTAATAACACAACGATGAGCTCTCACCCGGAGTTACAGCCTACAGCGCACAAGCAGAGCAGAGTTACTCTGATGTGAGCTTTAATGGCCTTTACTCTTCTTCATGGCCTGGACTGGAGGGAGTGCTGAACATTTCACTACTGCCGTCAAGCTTTATTAACCTGCTGGCACTGGAATGCACCTGCTTCCCAGAAGAAAGAGATATACGCTGTAGATAGCGTGTTTCCAAAAATATAAACTGGGCGTGAATGATTCATTGAAAGATTTTGCATAGAAATGGACGTGCATTACTCTTGAGCACTAACAAAGACGATATAATATGCAGAGGCATGTATTTAATTTAGATTTGAACACATAACAAATACATATACATGCTCTCAATGACATAATCCCCCTTTATAGTGCAAACAAATAGCCAACAAATCCATCCTTTTGCTCATAATTTATATGACAGTGGTACCTTTAAACCATACCTCAAACACAAAGGAAGCTATTTAGGAAAATCTATTTCAGACATTTGACCTTGCTGTGACCTTGACACTGATTTTCAAAAACAGTTCATCTGCTGGTTGCAATTATAAATCATCCGGAGATCGATAGTTTGATTCCCGGGCGATGCTGTAGCCTCTCGCAGCCGGGGGCCTAGAGAGCTGATTGGCCAAGCTCTCTCAGCAGGGTGAGGTTTTGGAGGCACTTAACGCTTTCACATCAGTCACAGCCCTACAGCCAATCTTGGACGTCTGTGAGTTCACGCAAACGGAAGTAGCGGATAGGTCCGTGCAGTTCGAAAAGATGTGGTTGGCTGGCGTCATGTGGTTCGGAGGAAACATGTCATAGTCTTCGGCTCTCCCTGACTGGTACAGTAGTAGCCTTAATGTATGACCCACTTAGTGACGGGTGGAAATTGGATATGACTAAATTAGGGAGAAAATCATAATCACAAATCACAAAAAAGATAACCTGGAACCAGAAATATTTAGTGAAGGATGCGCCAAACTGGAAAAATTTGACCAAAAACCAGGTTGTGACCACATTTTAGATTTTTTTATTTCAACTAACTTCATGTCCTCTTTCACTGCATCCACAAATCTCCTCTTTGGTCTTCCTCTAGACCTCTTGCCTGGCAGTTCCAACCTCAGCATCCTTCTACCAATATGCTCACAATCTCTCCTCTGAACATGTCCAAACCACCTCAATCTGGCCTCTCTGACTTTATCTCCAAAACATCTAACATGGGTTGTCCCTTTGATGGACTCATTCTTGATCCTATCCATCCTTGTCACTCCCAAAGAGAACCTCAACGTCTTCATCTTTGCTACCTCCAGCTCTGCCTCCTGTCTTTTCTTCAGTGCCACTGTCACTAAACTGTAGATCATCGCCGGTCTCACAACTGTCTTGAACACCTTTCCTTTCATTCTCGCTGATACTCTTTTATCACACAACACTATGGTATACTCCACCCATATTTATTCAGTACATACTATGTATATCCTATTTTTTATTTATATCTGCTGCACCTTGGGTAAATAACACACTCACATCCTGTACATATGAACCAATAATCTTCCTTTATTTATAACATTTACTACAATTATTATTAATTATTCAGTATTTTGCACAATGACAATAAAGTTGAATCTAATCTAAATATGCAAACTCCACACACACAGACTGGATGGCAAGATTCGAAACCCCCCAACCTTGGTAATGTGGGTTGTCACATCACCAGGGTGGACATACAGATCCAACCACATCATCAAGTTTGATAATAACACGACCGTGGTGGGTCTGATCAGCAAGAACGACGAGTCAGCGTACAGAGAGGAAGTGCAGAGGCTAACGGACTGGTGTAAAGACAACAACCTGTCTCTGAACATTGCTAAAACAAAAGAGACAGTTGTTGACTTCAGGAGGACACGGAGCGACCACTCTCCGCTGAACATCTATGGCTCCAAATTCCTGAGTGTCCACCTGGAGGAGAACCTCACCTGGTTCCTCAATACCAGCTCCTGGCATAAGAATGCACAACAACGTCTTTTCTTCCTGAGAAGGCTGAGGAAGGCCCAGCTTCAACCATCGATCCTTACCACCTTCTATAGAGGGAATATCGAGAGCATCCTGAGGAGCCGCATGGGAGTTGTGCCATCTCAGACAGCAAGACCCTACAGCGGATAGTGAGGACAGCCGAGAACATCATCAGGGTCTCTTTTCCCTCTATCGAAGACATCCACACCACACGCTGTTTCGTTTTACTGTGTACTAAAGCGTATAGTATATGGTTGAAATGACAATAAAAGCCTACTTGACTACTTGATTTGACTGAGTTAACCACATAGCCCCTGTGTTACTACTTTGAGTAAACAACTTAACCACAGCATAAATGCCACAATAATGTCACCACAGTGTTTTACTTACCTTCTAGACTTGCTTAGGCTTTCTTTGTCCAAGAAAAAGAAACTAGGCTTCTCCACCACTAGTGACCATAGTCATTTATTTGCAGTTTCCTCTGATTGGTATAAGCAGACCTTAAAATGTTAGAGCAGGTACAGGTAGGACTGCAAGACATCTTCAGGACCATAGGACCTACATACCTTCAGAACCAACCAAAGCCCTACAAATATTAACATCCCAGACATCTTCGTTCGAGCACCCTTACATAATAATAAGTTGAATCTTATCTTCATGAAGATGACCTATGCTGCGCTCTGATTAGCTACTACTTCCTTGTGAAGTGGACTGCACGTGATGTTCGACTATGTTCAAGTACGATTCAACCGTGAATGGTGTAGGGAACAAAAGGAAGTGGACATTTTTGAAAATCGGTCATTGCATCTCGCTGGGAAAAAAATGGAGCTCGAAAAAGGGAGTTATATTTTTATCATTATTATCAAGGATGATGTAATATTTATACATTAATTTAATTTCATAAAAAAAATCTATTCATTTAATAAAGCCTTCCAATTGCAAAGACTAGTAATAATTTTTTAAAAATTATGTAAAAAAAACGCACAATAATTATTTCTTCGTACATCTTGTAAATTAATCAAATAATTTATTTATTTAATATGCATTTTACGAGCACACGTTTTATAGTGTTATCAGTTTTTGCTTCAATAAATGTTTAATTTTTAATTCTCGTGGCGTGAAATTAGCAGCAACAGGTGGCTGAGATGTTTACGTTACCATGGTAACGCACAGAGGAAATGATGCCTGAGTTGATGACGTTGCAGGGTGTTATGAATGAAGGGATTTTGTTAATGTTTTGATTTTGTTCCCTTATACGAGATTCCCTGCACTGGGAGTAGGGAGCACACTTTAAAGTACACTGTGAAATGGAACACAGCCCTGAAGACCTCTCAACGGATTTTGAGTTTTAAAGTCCAGAGGGCTAGTCTGTGTTACCTCGGGGTTGAATTATAGCGTATGCAAAAGAGAAAGTTCAGGACCACCTATACTTACATTTTTAACAATATCGTAAATATAGCTACTTTATTTTACAATACAGTTACAATATCTTACATTGTTTGTGCAATAGAAACTATGCAATAACAATTATTTAACTGTACAATATTATATTACCTAGTGCAATTTAATTTGATTTGATTAAATATTTAACTACATTGTTGTTTTTTCCCCCTTTCTTTTGTATTTATACACTGTACTGTCACTACTTTATGTTTGCACGTTGTTCTTTGCTGCTGTAATGTAGAAATTTCCCCACTGTGGGATGAATAAGGGTATATCTTATCTTATCTTATCTTATCTTATCATTACAGGGTGCACCAGAATCATCATGCATAAGCGAAATGAAAATACCTTCTTTTTTTTTTAATCAAATGTAACTTTATTTATGATTGCCATATTTATTCTTCTTCTAAAATGTCTTGTTATCTGTCTGGCTATTATGTTGGCTGACACTATCCTGTACATTCTGTCTGTTCTCTCTCTCTCTGGACTGACCCCAGTTTCACTCCCCTTAAGAGCCCGTATTAGCCGTAACCAAATCTATACCATCTTTGAAACTCTACTCACCATAGCCAAGAAATGGGTTTAGTGAAACGATTCTCCAAACATGCTTTAATCTGGATGGAATGTCAAAAATCACTTCCATATGTGTGTAGCCCAGATCAAAGTCTTTCTTCTCCTGAACAGATCTGTGTGTGTATGTGTGTGTGTGTGTGTGTGTGTGTGATGTGAGAGGTTCTCTCTGCTCTATTGTGGTACACTAGATCTCATGAGCAAGACAGCTCTCACTAGAATTACCTTAACTGTGCATGTTTTTGTACAGTTAATGAGTGTGTTTTGAGTTGCCTAGTACGATGTGGATGTCCTCCGGGGCATCGTGTTTTGTTCAGGTCAAAAACGGTTCCTCTTAGCTTTTTGCCCACAATGCAAAATACAACATGAATAAACTCTTTTAAACATGAAACCCAGTTTAGATCTGCACTGGAATCTGTGGATAACAACGACAGTACTGTGTGTGTGTGTCTGTTTGTGTGTGTGTGTCTGTGTGTGCTTACCTCAGTAATTTAGAAGCACACAGCATTACAACACTGAATAAAGTGTGTGTGCGCTGTGAAGCGTTTAATCTGCTGGAAATATATGTAACAGAAGTCAATAGTTAGGTCAGGGGTCAGGCTTCCCATCTCTTCTCATAAATCCCGCCTTCTGCGTTATGACCGGTTGCAGGAATTCCGTTTATTCTTAAATTGGTTAGAGCCGATTAATGTCAATTTCTCAAGCTAAAAAGCCCGTGTGAATAAAAATCTGAAGTAAAGTTGTTTTCATGTTGTTCAGGATTGGAAAAGAAAGCAAAATTTTCCTCCAGGAAACTGATGACATCACCGAATGTTACCCCCATGTGGGGCAAACATGCACAGAAAGAATATATTCATTTCAACAAGTGAGAAACAATCAGATCAAGTGTTTACATGGGAATTATGCAATTCTCGCTGCTTCAATAAAGCCAGCAATATCCTTAAAGATCCGTCCCACTCTGGTCACCCTATGTTTGAGGTAGATGATACAGAACAATCAAAACCAGAATAAAGAGACTAAAAAACAGTTTTAACCCTAGAGCTGTAAAGCATTAAATGCTTGGTGAAATTCTCTGGGAGAATTATTTTCTGCAATATGGATAAATCTCATGCAATATTTGTTCTTTTTTGTCAATATGGGTAAAGTGCAATATATGCAACTTTCTTGCATATATTTATATTTCAATATAGGAAAATGTAACTTCTTGTGCAGTATATCTAAATTTTAATGCCATATGCGTAACTGTTTCTTCCATAATTTATTTATTTTAAGTGTATGTTAAGTCTAATGTGTGTATCCTGTGTAATATGTGTAAACAACATAAAAAACGCCTTTATATCATAAAACAATTGGAAATGTCCTGATTTAGTTGGACATCCCACATGTACCAGTGGCAATAAAGATATTCTATTCTATTCTAATATTTAACTACTGAATGGATTATCAAAGTTTTACATCACCTTTCTAATTCCCATTGAAAATTAAGTGATTGTGCCTGTACAGGTTTCGATTGAAGTGATTACACGATGCGTTTTTATCACGCACTGTAAAAAATGACATCTCAGAAAGAGAAATATTCTTGAATTTAGCCAAACCTATGTATAATTCTTTTTTAATGAGTTTACAACAAAGCTTATTTCTAGTCAAATTTTACTAAACTTGCAAGCAAGAAATGTCCTGTTTTATTGGCAGATATTTTTGGCTCTTTCAAGAAATAAATTAACAAAATAATTTCGCTGACTTGATGTAAACTTGTTTTTAAGAAATTATGAATAGGTTTGTCTAGAGTTGCTAAGATGTCGTTTTTCTTTGCTATTATTCGGATAACTGTTGGAATATTACGGTCCATGTAAATGCAAACCGCCACAGATCATAAATCTACAGTACAGTCTTTCTATACAGTAGACATCCTGCCAAACAGGGAACAGGTCCACGAAGACGTGCAATCGATCTGAGTAAATACAGTATATACCAGGCAACCCCCTTCCACATCACCTGTCTCCAAAATCTGGATAATAAAATGCTCAGGCTGTGACTGACACAGGCTCAGCAGGAGATGAGCAACTGCTGCAGTTTACTTCAGAAAAGTGGATCTATACCGACATGCCTGACTTCGGTACTTGAGTACACGGTGCACTACTGTATAATGCAACTAAACGTCAAAAGACCCATTGAAAAAAAACAAGAGACCCAAAACAAAATGAAGCAGCCACACAAACCTGAAGAAAATTCTCCTCAAAACCTCATCATTTTTCAATTCCGGCAAGTAAAGAGAACCTACTGTATGTTTACACAAACACAAAGCAAGCGACTACACCTCAGTGCTGTTAATCTTCGCCTAATCTTTAACTGCTGTTAAAACAGGAAAAAACATCCGAGTGTGGCCCGGAGGGAACGGCTTCAGCGGAGATGTAGGTCTTATAAAATGTGTTTTTTATTGCGAGTACATTGTCATAATCTTTTAATGATTTCTATATAACAACAGTTCCAGCTTGTAGTCAATGTACTTAGAAATACATTAAATAATTAGACTAGGTTAAATAAGCTGCCCTTGTCTTTTGAAACAGAATCCCTGTGTGCAGTGGGTGTCGATATCCAGTTGTTTTTAGAAAGTACGTTTCAACTGTGACCACTTACTGTATCATGAAGTGTTCCTGGACTCACGGGAAGCAGTATGCATTCGGATAAAAAAGTGTCTCTTCCATAGACGCCATATCTTCTGGCATCCATTTTTGCTCCCTGCGGTTTGGAATCACACTTAATATGGCTGAAGTGTACTTTGCAGGGTACTTCAGGTCGATGGGAATGCACCTCTACACACACACAACACAGTTATGAGAGTAAAAGCTCCCTTTATTTGTCTATATAATCCCCTACACTAATTCACTTACCACAGTGTTTCACTAGTGCTTGGATACATCATGATAGAAAGCTTTCTCAGTACACCAGAGCCATGATCGGACCAAATGCTGACCTGTGAGACCTGAACATTTGAGAATGGCTTAGAGCAGGACTGTCAGGACGGTACGAGGGATGTGATGTGGCAATAACTCCCTGCTGAGTTCCTGTAATGTGCAAGTGGTGCTGGTGAACGATTGTGTGTACAGATGCGTCTCTTCCACAAGTTGGCGACAAGGTATCTGTCGATTTTCAGGCATCAGGTGTTCCACTTGCAGAATGTTCACGGGAACGACTGCGTTGCGCTCAGAGCCACCTCGGCTGGGATCTGCATTCACAGTCGTACGTATCCACCATGCATATGTTTTACTGCAGCTAAGAGTCTCTCACCGTACTGTGTTTGAAGTCTTCTGTAAATGTCAAATCAGTTTTACACCTTCATCCCGGTTTGTTTCAGGCTCAGGCAATTGAGGCTCTCAGTAGGTATCCACTGGTGAGTCCTTGGGGAAGATCCTTGATCCTAAGCCACATTACAACTAGGGATGCGACGATACCACTTTTTTGGAAACCGAGTACAAGTACGAGTACTTGAATTTCAGTACTCGCCGATAC
>JAQMYK010000021.1:11025519-11058773 GCA_030014345.1 Clarias buthupogon
TTTTAATCATAATTACTGTCATTTAAAAAAACAGAGGAAACACTGTAAAATTTATTGGCAAAAACTGTAAAAAAAATATTTTTTTTTACAGTGTACAGCACCCTTGGCTTCTTTCGGCTCATTCTCTCACTAAGGGGAAGAAAATGAGAGCCGCTGCTTCAACAGGGCATGCTGGGTAAAACTCACGAGTGGCCAGTCTGCCTTGATGGATACGAATCGAATTATTCTGAGCGCCTTTTTGCAGGATGTGAAAAAGATCATTGGTTCGAGTTCCACTGTCCATTCGTCATAGAGCCGATGCCAAAAGGGAACGTTAAGGTTGCAATTCATCATGAGGAGACCAGAGAAAGAGAAAGAAACACACAAAGAGAAAGAGAGAGAGAGACAGAGAGAGAGAGAGAGAGAGAGAGAGAGAGAGAGAGAGAGAGAAAGAGAGAAGGAATCAATATAGATGAAAATACTGACAGGGAATACGTGTGTGCATTCATTTAGGATTTCACAAACACAAAAATACTTAATATGTTTTTTTTTTTTTTTAAGTATATTTCTATATTCCTTTGCATATCATCAGGTTGTGGTAGTGAGTGTGTGTGTAAGTGTGTGAGTGTGTGTGTGTGTATATGTTTCTTGCTCTAGCCTTGTTTTCTCCATGTCACAATGTACAAAAGTTTTTTTATATTTCACTTTTGATATGAACTCACTCCTGGACGTGTCTAGTTAGTGAATGTGTACACCATTATTTTCTTTTTCTTTCAGGTTTGTGTCATTTACTTCAATCATGTGATCCTTAAGGAGGACCTTTACCCTTGTGGCAGTCCATCAACGTGACCTGACCTTTCACAGCTCATCTGTGCCGCTGTGACCTCCATGACTCTAACAAATTATGTGCAAACTCCTCTCTCTCTCTTTCTCACACACACACACACACAGTGTGTTAGATACACACACATACTGTACATGCACACAGACTAATAATTCCCGCCTAGAATTTATTTTATTTCATCATTACACATGTACATTATGTAAAAAACTATCTTGTACGAATCTCTTAAATAGTCATAGGTTCCTCTTACACAGCCTTGTTATTTTCCTCATCCATGACTATTATTATCCATCTTTTGAAAATCAATAAAATATTGACATTTTGATTTTTTTTTTTAATGATAAATATAAGTTTTGGTCTTGGTGCAATGATTATGTAAACTAGTCTAAAGATTCAAAATGATCAATGGAGTCGTTCAACCTACACACACAGCTGAGATTCTTCCTCGGCCAAAAACGCCATTAACTGTGAAATAAATATCATGCATGTAACATAATGTTTAAACACCATCCTGCACCAGCTGTTTAGCCATGGTTTGTATTACGGGCAATTTAAAAATCATTATCAAATGACAGAGCAAGGATCAGAGATCTGCGTGACGACAATCAACAATAAAAATCAACTAGGAAGTAGGTTTCGAAATCAATCACAGCAACAGCTGCAAGTCATGCGCATGACTCGACATGTGGAAGTGGGTGGATAGCGCTTTCCTCCACGTGTGCAAGATAATCAGAGGTGGAAGGTAACTAAGTACATTTTCTTTACTACTGTAATTAAGCACATATTTCATGTATCTGTACTTTACTTGAGCAGTTTTATTAGAGATTACGTTTAGCAGTTTAACTCCATTACATCCTGCGTTCTGTACTTCACTCCATTCCTGCATGGCGATGTTATATAACCAGAGTGATGTATAGCGTTTAAAGCTGTAATGTTTTTGTAAATAATGGACGTCTACTTTTACTTAAGTTATATTTCTACGTTCACTCAAGTAAAGGATTTGTGTACTTTGATGATAATGATCATGAGGAGGGAAGACAATAACGAGGTCTACAGTAAATAACTAAACTCATCCATAACTGAACTTGTGGGAAAAGACAATGACAAGACAGGGAGGAGATGAAACAAAAAGCTTAAAACTAGGATCAAATATTTAGACTTGTATTTATACGTTTAATTGTACGTATTTGTGTTACTATTATTGGACTCGACATTAACTTCTTAAACACATCTCCTGTTGTACTGAACTTCCAGTCTCCTTACACACAGTATGACTTCAGATCAATCCCTGCTATCCGTTATCACCCAAATGAGGATGGGTTCCCTGTTGAGTCTGGTTTCTCTCAAGGTTTCTTCCTATTGCCATCTCAGGGAGTTTTTCCTTGCCACCGTCGCCGTCGTCCTTGTCTTGCTCATCAGAGACAATCATATCATTTTGATTCATACACATTTCATCCAAACTTCCATAATTCTTTTGATTGTGTAAAGTTGCTTTGCGACAATGACAATTGTTAAAAGCGCTATACAAATAAAATTTAATTGAGGTTTTACTGTAGATTCAACTCATTTAAGTCAACAAGGCGAATAACCCCAATATAAAAACCCCAAAACAACAACAACAACAACAAAAAAACAGACCCTCAGATAAACAGATATGAATAGACTATTATATTGATTACAATGCATGTACTGTCTAATAAGTTTCTATAAAGTGACTATGCACATTACAAATCACTAAAAACATTGTTTTCAGAGAACGTCTATGACATCAAAAGTTCCTGATGCTAATGTTGAAATTAATATTATTAATATTCACACCGGCATTTAAGTGATAGAACTTAAGTGACGAAAAAAATAAATAAAGTCCATTTGTAGATGAATAGCTGACAGTTGGGAATATAAGCCCCAAGCCACCGCTTTCATACAAAAGTGCTACATACCGCATCTACTTCAATTGTTCTTTTGAACATGACTACGCGAGCACGGCTCTCCGAATGCGAATGACTCCAAGGGCAGCTATTTTATACGGACGGCCTCTATAGGCAGCGAATCATTAAAATTCTTGTTGCGGACAGGCAGAGCTCATCTGTCTGACTCCTTCATAAGAGCGTTGCCTCACATGCCTCCGGATCAAACCGTGCTCTGAAAAGAGTTCTCATTGTTCTGAGTCGTACTCCCAGTTCCTGCTGCTCTGAAACACAAAGCTCTGGTATGGATTTTTTTCTGACGAGAAGACGATCCCGAGTTTTTTTGTTTTTTTGGGGGGGATTGGGGGAAAGCAGACTCTAAGGGCAAGGATGAAAGACCTGATGGCCTCTGATAGATTCGTGGTAGCATCTTCTGCCTACAGCTACACAGCTGCAATAAAGCTAGAATCACACAACAGGCCCATTTAGGGATTTGGGTATCATGCAGAGATGTGCGAAGATGACAGAAGAGCACATGAGAGCATGAAGTGTTTATACTAACAGAGGAAATGAAACAAATCAAAGTATCTGGTGGACAAATCGGAGTCTGATGAAGGACCCGATGTCGGATAAAGCTGCTTATACTGAAGTCCATTACACAAGCTTTAGACATCTACAAATCATGAAAAAAATCTGATGCTTTTTGATCCTTTGTTTATTAGACTGAAATGAACGCTGTCACTAAACACGCGGTAAATACATTAATCTGTAAAAAGAAAAGAATTCAGTGTAGCGCTCATGGCCTGACAAGTTAATTACATCTTGTAGTAATTAACATGTCACTGGCACTCTATAGAGACACTTAATAAAGCTGCCGTATAAGGAACAAAGTAAAACAGGGTTTGATGATATCGGAAAATAATAAAGGACAACTTGGTGCAATGTAAAAATGCAGATACTTTCTTTTCACCCTAAAGCTATAACAGCTTATTCCTAAGCATTTTATTCCTCTTGTACTACAATAATATGCCAGCAATTACAAAAAAAAGAATAATAATGCAAAAGAAAACAATACATCACACTTTTATCCATTTAATGTCACATAAAAAAGGTTAGCTTCTGTTATCACTTATATTTCAACTGTTTTCCTCACCAGCCTTTCTGTTTATTTCTTTCTCCTGATTACAACATTTGTCATATTACAAATGAACTGCAATGGAAACGGTTGTTCTGGAAACTCCCAACATAGATGGTCACCATAACAATGACTGGATGTAGAAAATGAATCAGGAAATTTAACAGCACTGTGTTGTAATGCAAATTTAATGCATCCAGGGTAATACTTTTTTTTTCGAGCCTTAAACACTGGGAAAAGAAAAGTGTGAGCAAACTGAGCAACAAATATTATTTTTTATTATTTTATACGGTTTTAGAACTTCTGAAGGCTCAAGATATTCAAATGCATGATACAGGAAATCCAGCATGGTACTGTATGTCCTGGATACATGGACACTGTATTTCTGCACCTGTATTTCTCTTCTAAATCAGTAGGTGCCCCTAATATTCCACATTAATGAGAATAATCGCCCAATCAGAATTTAGTACATCATGTCACCTCAGTCTGACCTGATTTGCCCCTTTCAGAATGATAATCTGTTAAAATAAATAAATAGTATACATATAAACAGTTGATCCGATCGTTTCTCTCCTGTCAGAATAAATATATCCTATATCTATCCTATCCATTTTTTTCTTCCCACATGGGTGTAACATTAGATGATGTGTTGACTTGCTGGGAATTAAATAAATTTCTAAATGGTAATCTCAGTGAGAACAACTCTCCTACCTTTCTTTAATTTGGACTTTCACTTAAAGTGTCTTTGCTGAAGGAAGGAGCACTGATTGGCTCACCATTTCACCTGTAGTAAAGCATCTAACCAATTACAGATGAGATTGAATTCTTGCAACCAATCATAATGCAGAAGATGAGATTTACCAAAAGAGATGGGAAACCTTAAAGTTGAAGGGAAAAAAATCTCGTCTTCATTTTCTGTTACATACTGTATGAACATTCGAGTTACGAACTTTCGAAGATACGAACAGGCATTCGCACATGTTCAATCGCGGAAGTTAGATCACTTGTCTGGCGTACATTGTCACGTGAGTGTAGCTTACATACTCTGCAAGGCCAAGATGTCTGGTAGCAAGCGTAAAAGCGGCTATGACGACTCTGGTCCTGATAGGAAGCGCCAAGCAATAACGATGGAGACAAAAGTTGGTGAAAGAAAAAGATGGCAGGTGTTGCTCGTTCTTTTAACATGAATAGTTCAACCGTCGGTTGAACTATGTACTGTAATATACTGTGTACCAATTGTGTTAGTATCCTAGTACCTAGACAATGTTTGTTGGACTTACAAACAAACTGGACTTATGAACAAGCTCTCAGAACGAAACGTTCGTATGTTGAGAAATTACTGTGTTTCTAGTTTCCAGCAGGAGCAGGTCCACTGCGGGAAAGCGCATGTAAAAAATAATCAGATATAAATGCTTTATGCATTTAAAGGGACAGATATTTTTTTTATTTAAGGCTGTCTTACTGTAAGTCGAAACTGAGGTGAATATAAGTACATTAAAAATTGGTCATTATAAACGTTCCTGCCCTGCACACTGACTGTGAAATTTGTCACCCGAAATGCGAGTACAATGGACAAAATACTTCAGGCCAAATTCCACAACCTCTTTCCATGCAAAAATGCCTTCAAAGGTTCAGCTGAGATTCATATGAATCTTCTGCACTCTCAATGAACTAAATCGAGTTGGTATCTAAGTTTTAAAAGTTTTCTTTCACCTGATCCAACCATACTGTATGGCTAGTTGAAGAGCAGGAAAATCTATAACAACCAAGACCTATGCCAATGTACTTATATGCAGCTCAATGTCAATGTAAGACAGACTTGAAAAAAATGTTAACTATGCTTCAATCAATGTCCATGTAAAATGTTACATTGTCGCGTGCAGGCAGTGTGCATCCCCAGCAGGGCAGTACAATCTCAGGATGTCTGGAAGCAAGCGTGAAAGCAGCCTTGAAAACTCATCCAAAACTCTTTTTGGAATTATATCAATTTGATTTAAAAAAATAATAAAAAATGAAAAGCTGAGTAACAAAACTAAATGGACATGCATCCAATCTTCAATTTTGCCTCTAAGTGAATATAAACTACAGATAAGACAACTCATGATGGATTGGACAACTCAGTAGAATTGACAATGTATGGTTGGTTAAGATTCCTTACATCTTTATGCAGCGAATGGTTTTGATCCATTCTCTAAAACAGGATTGATCATAATCGGATTAACATTTAACCATGAGAAGTTGAGTTATCTTGTGTGAGCTTTCTCACACATAGCACTAACTTAAACCCTTAACGTCACATTAAACAGGAGGACAGGATGAAAAAAACAGACAGGAAGGAGATTTGAATGACTTTTCGCCTCCTAATTCTTCCCTGAAATAACCTGGAAATCAAATAAAATGTACGAGCTGACCGCTACAGCCCTGCAGCATCGTCTCTGTTTTTCCAAGTGCTTCAGCAATCACAGGGCTTTTCTGGAAATGCATGTCCTAATCTGGTGCGGTTTTGGAGGAAAAATTGCAGTGTATCTTTTTTTTTTCTGGTGCTCTTCCATGGGGATTGAGGGACCCGGCAGCTTGCCAGGGAAGACCCTGTCCAGATTTGGCAGACGACTACAAATGCTTGGCAGCGCCGCTGGCTGAACGGTGCCAAAAGCGCACACTGGCACTGACTGCTGAGGTTCAGCGAGAGGTGAATCACTGCTCACAGTAGTAGTAATAGACCCACAGCTGCAAACCAGGTTTTAAAGACGTGAAGTCTCTCTTTCTGTGTAAAAATAGCCAGCTTTAGGATAATGCACTACCAATGTGGTTATGTAAGGGGCTGTAGCAGGTACAGCTTCACATATAGAGGATTGCTGGCTTGCATAAGAAATATTGAGGGTAGAAGGAGTTTAATCTTGTGAAGAACTTATAGTTCAGCATTCAGGCTCTGACAGCTTTATGTAACTTTTTTCGGGTTTTAACTGGAACTTTTCCCATCCGCCAGTGTCCTCATAAAAATATGGCAAGACTCAGAATGAGTGGGATCAATGTGTTCATCAGCGGTAATGAGATTTATTCGGTTTGGTTCATTAAAACCCGCCTACATTCTGGCCTAATAAAAGGAAACGAAAGCAAGGGGAGTCTTTTTGCGAACAGCTTTTTTTTTTTTTTTTTTTTGAGGATGCTGTAATTACTTTCCGAGAACCCCAGATGAGAACGAAATTAACTCATTTGTGAGAGTGAAGAGAAATTGCGAGAGAGTGAGAAAAGGGGAAAAAAAGATTGTAGGGTGGAAAGGATATAAGAAAGTAGCGAAAGGAAGAAAAAAAAAAGAGAAAGATGGGAAGAGGAAGAATCTGAGCAGTAGTCCTGAGATTTTTTGCTGCATTGCGCCTCGACTCGCAATCTCCCATAATCTCTACAGTCATTTTCGTTCCTGAATCCCAAAAAATAAATAAATAAAAATTTACTGACATCTTTCAACTTCATTTCTCTGTGTCTGTCAGGTCATGGACATCAATAGAGTGGAATAACATGAGCGCTTCATCCAAATCCAAAAGACAATTAAAAGACTAATAACTATAAACAACGTCTCGAGGACAGACAAGTTCTGCAGTTTTTTGTTGTTGTTTTTTTTGCTCTACAGTGAGCATCAACCCACTTCCAAACAGTTGACAAAGAATCGTGTCTTTTCCCAGGTTTGGAACTGCGAGGTGAGAAATTAAAGACAGGATAGATGGAGCAGAACAGAGGGATGGATGTGAGAGGTACCAGGTGCAGATGCCTGCCTATTAGGTAACGGTGATGATAATTAGGATGAGACGAGAGCTATTTGCATTGCAGACGGGAGCCCTATTTAAAGAAAAAAATAACATGGCCTTCCAGCAACATCTGCAGCAGAGCAATCACCGTCGTCCCCTTCTGTTCAAACAGTTATAAACCGGAGCTGATGAAAACAGCTACTACACCTCTAGCACAGAACGTTGCCTCTGCCTCATGCCTGTTAGAGAGATTACATTAAACAATCAAGGCATACCTTATCTTTATTTATACAGACTGGCGGTTTGGAGGTATTCTGAAATATATACACATGAGCTAATATGCACGGGGAGCATGATTATGTTACAAAAATATTGTGTTTATTAATTCACCTTCAGGTAATACTTTATTCTGGTCAGAGTCAAAGCTTATGCCAGACACATAAGGGCATGAAGTGGGCATACACTCTGAATGGTGAACCGAACACCTGTGGTGGACAAATTACACAAATCTTGTACTTCAATTTACTTACTGTAACACAAGTATTTATATAAAAACTAGCAATGTTCTAGAAGGTTACAGAAATTAAAGAAAATTCTAAAAAGCTCTTAAATATTTTGATACGTTCTAGACATCTTCTGGAATGTTCTAGTTAGTTCTGGAAAGACTTCTGGTACACTCTATAAATGTCAAACGTTCCGGGAAGTGCAGGAAAATTCTGGAAGCAGCTTACCACTGAATTTAACTAGAATAGTTTTAAAGAGTTTTTGAAAAATCGCTGCTCAGTGTGAGATCACAAAAGCAAAGTTTAAGCAGAACTAATAGTTTGCGATATATTTTTTTGTCTTTTTTTACTTTTCTACGTTGATACAATTAGGAACTTTTTTGCTAACTTTCAAGCCAAACTTCCAGACCAAAGCCAAGAAAATTTTTATTTTCATTACATGTGTTATCTAAAGTACTGAGCTTGTATTAGCTCACGTGTAGCCTGTAAAAGAGTCTCTCTCTCTCTTTTCCATACTGGCCTTTCAAGGCTATTTTCATCGCAGTCTGACTCCACCTCCATTTCTGATTTCTGAAACTCCTGCTACATAAGTGAGCGTTTTACAGAGGGCAGGTAAACCATGCATTTACATATAATAGTCAGCAGATGGCAATATTAATTCTTCAAATGCCGCACACCTCTGTGGTTATGTAACACACCACCAAGCACAAATATAGTGAAACAGAAAGTACAGATATTTGTTGTAGTGGAAAAGTAAAACACATCCATTAATAAAACTGCTCAGGTAAAGTACAGATATATGAAATATGTACAGTATCAAAGTAAATTTACTAAGTTACCTTCCACCTCAGCCTATCAGCTAGGGTTTCATTTAACAGAGAATTTAAAAAAAAATTATAAATGAGAGAAAGATGGATAACATTACATTTACAGCATTTGGCAGATGCCCTTATCCATCCCAAGTGACTTACATTTTTATCTCATTATGTTATATTATACATAGTAATACCAACGTAGTTCAAACGTAGCCTTAACTACTGAGCTACTCCTGGGAACATAGAGCCAACCCACAGACACACTCAATTCTATCCAGAAAAAAATAATTTATATAGTACTTAAATAGCTTGAAATGGGAGTATTAATTAATTAATGTTACCACCATATTGTTTTATGAAGCGTAAAGCACAGCATATTCCAT
This sequence comes from Clarias buthupogon, assembly GCA_030014345.1. Lineage (NCBI taxonomy): Eukaryota > Metazoa > Chordata > Actinopteri > Siluriformes > Clariidae > Clarias > Clarias buthupogon. The sequence goes on from JAQMYK010000021.1 coordinate 11,034,829, forward strand.
AGCATCGTCTTATTTGCAACAGAAGCACTGAATGAGCTAATGCTAATGCTAGCAAACTGCACCAAATCCCGAAGAAAATACATATTTCTACACTGCCCGTGATAACAAATGAAATTTCTGCAAATTAATATCCTTATTACCTTTTTCATCCATTTTCATCCTTTTTTTTTTTTGCAAACATTGTGAACCACCACAGCATAGTGAATATTAAAATAATCAGAATAGCAGAAGGTATGAATTGCTAGATCATAGATCATCTGGTAAGCAACAGGTAAAATTTCTGTTTTTTTTTTTTTTTTGGCCCAGAAATACACCATAAACATAATTATGATCGAAAACACTTAGTAGTCAAATGTCGGTTAATGCTTCTTCCTCCGTACGCTGTTGTGACTGATGGCATGATATTCACGTGTCTACAAAAGTTCAATATGATCACATGTGTAACTGTTTAACAGGGAATGTGTTTCAGTTATCATAAGGTGAATTTTCTCGAAGTTGTCCGGGATGCCATGCAAACGAGGAGCAAAGGCTCGAACTCGAGAGCTACTTTTTTTTTGTATTTTGTGCTTTTAATAAACTACACATTCCTCATTCTCACACTAATATCCTTTAACCAACATTTGCATCCTTATACACCTACAGTAAATAAAAGTTGTACTAACTAAATAGACTGAATGTCAGAAAATACCAACCCAACTAAACAAACCGTCTCTGCGCTTTGTCCTTCTGCTAAAACCTGCAAACAGCCCTCTAAACAGACTCCAAATCCGCTTCAACTTTCAACCCCTGGTCTTTCCGTGATCATTCAAGAGCACTGGGATTTAATGAGGTAATTCAAACACACTGATGCAATTTTTATACAAGCCTCACAGTTAAAAATCAGTATGCCTGATAAGCCTGGTCCTCTGCCGAGCAGGATCTTTCATTCATTATTGATGCGTGGAGAGAGGAGTCTACACCTGAAGGCACACAAGGATTCCCAAAGCCAGGCTGGTCATCAAAGCCTCCTCCATAATCTCTACTTTTCTCCTTCTCAACCCCCCTCGCACCCTCCCTCCTTCTCTCTCTGTTTCTCTCTCACTTGTTACGCCACATTACAAAGCCCATCGTACTCGATTTCTATAAACCAGCAATGTTTAATTATAAAATTATTTGCATCATCATATGCGCATTAAGCTCATAGTGCGATGGTTAAAGCCTCACAGCGTTCTAATTAAAATGGTGATATGAATGTCTCAAGGCCGACTAGGCCTGTTTGTGCGACTCGGATACGCGGCATTTCCAATCAGTGTTCGAGTGAAAACCGGCGGCATCTTTATGGGTCTGTTTTTCTAAAAGCATACACCGAACAGTCATTAATGCCTCAGTAATTACTTCTATGATCTTCTTTCACGTAGTTGACACTTTGTGTATGAGTTTTTTTTCCCCCTCTCTCTTTCTCTCTCTCTCTCATGTAATTAAACGTCAGATTGATAGCTCTGTTGCAGACAGTACTACAAAACCGCGGGCGGGAAATGAGAAACCGTACTGACAGAGGATTTGGAGTTAAACGTATTAAAATGAGAATTCAAATTCAGTCAACAACACTGCACTCTTGTCACAGATCAGATGTCAGTAGCTGAAAGCGGAGTTAGGACTTGTCCAGTTAGACTTGTTAGACTTCCAGCTGCTGAGGAGAAAGCCAATGCTAATTTTAGCAAGTTGTACTTGTAAGGTGATTGATTCTGCTGTCTTATAAACTTGACTCCATCATTGCAAACGATGGTGGATCGCAATGACCCACGCCATCATTATAGACAAGTTATGTTGCTCAGGAACCCGATCTTCTTGCACCTCTCCCAAATTATTTACACGCACTCACACACACCTTCAAAACATGAACCACTAAGGCACTTAGGTTACTAGTAAACACAAATAAAATAATGTCCTAATCAGTCCAAAAATTGTCCGTTTGGTTTACATATAGTATAACCTGCGAGGATTTGGTCTGGCTTCGTTGTCTTAGCTACAGTATGTTAAACACAAAACATTCAATCATCAGTACTACTGCAGTTTGAGTTTTATGATGGCCGTTCAAGTCAAACCGGGACTCGTGATGAAATTTCTCATGAACGAAGGCATAAACCATACATTTACAGATGACTTTAAGCATGGCACGGTGATGAGACATTCAGCGTGTAGAACGCCTGAAGCCTGAAAATCGACAAATAACCTGTCGCAAGTACACACAATCATTCACCAGCACCACTTGCACATTACAGGAACTTGAGTTATTACCACATCCACCATACAGTCCTGACCTCGCTCCAAGCCATTTCCACATATTTGGGCCATCAAATACAAATGACAAATGAAATTTCAGACGTGAAGCAGGCAGTCCGATCATGACTCTTGCGTACTGAGAAAACGTTCTACTTGATGGTATCCAAGCACAAGTGAAAAACTGGGATAAGTACATTAGTGTAGCAGGGGATTATATAGAGAAATAAATGTAGTCTGTACTCTCATTACTCACATTAATCTGTTATTCTGCACAATCAAAAGTCCCAGTTTGGCTTGAACACCACTTTTTATTTTTCATGTTTATATAGTATGTTTCCACAGGTATCTAACTATACAGATAACGTCTAATTTGCTTATATCTAAAAAAAAAAAAACCTTGAGGTTGGATGGGAGTGGATGGTCTTGCATCTAATTCTAATGCATTTATTATCAGATCCTCCAACTGATAAAAACAAAAACATTTTTCAACATTTTTTACCTATTTTTCAACTGTGCACGCTTCTTTTGTTTGTTTGTTTGCTTTCAAATTGTGTCCTCGCAAATGTAATATTTTCTCTCCTACATGTTCCGTTCTGTGCAATTTTGTAATCTGACTGTATTACGAGCTTCTGAAGCACAATGCATCTGGAAAGGAAAAAAAGATCAAGCATGCGCAATAAGATCAGCCATTTACAACCTTGTTTTTTTCCGCCAAATATAGACTATACACTATAACACAGCTATTTCGATCTCCTTCAAAGAAAGAGCTCAGAGTCCCAGAGTTTTAGAATGAGACACATCGAGTCATCATGTAATAGCCTAATCATTCCTACTATTTCTAGCCTAATTTCTTTTGCTAACAATGTAAGGGATGTTTTGAAACATGAACCAGCATGGCTTCTGTAGCAGATCCTCTACTGCAGATTATCCAGTCATGTATTTGTGTCAATTATTGAGCTGAATGGAGCTCATCAGACCAGACTACTACATTAATAGAGGAATTAACAGACATTTTCACAGACTTTATACATTTCTTATTTTGTTTACCCTCAAAGTTCTGATAAAAAATTAAGGATGAAAAGACGAATCCACGGAGAAGGATGTATTTATTGGGGTTAAAATCTAATTCAAAACATAAAGTACTTGAGACGCACCTCATTTCTTCATGTTAAATTAAATTTAAACATTTAACTACAACGGGCTGCAAAATGTCTAAAAGTACAATATCAAACTTTGGCTGTTTTTGTAACCATCTCAGCAGCAACCTCATTTCCCCTCTCGTCTGTTCCACGTCACTGGTATATACACTAATCATGATCATCTGTCATCATCTGCACCTGTTTCTCACTGGTTCATGCCTTAAGTTAGATGTTTTTTAAATGCTTGAATGATTCATAGGTCACTGTGTGGCTTAACAAAATAAAATAAAAAACTTTCCTCTAAAAAATCCTCTGGAATGAAAATCTGAGACAAAAAGTCCTTCAGGAAGCCTGGAGAATAATTACTTAAGACTACATTAGAAAGACAAGGATGTCGGGCTCTTTGGAAGCAAAATATGAAGAAATAAGGAGTGGGTCAAAACCTTTGCACTTTTGCGGACTCTTCAAAAAATCAAAGCCGCACTATGATTAAGCATTAAAAGGTAACATCAATCATGGAAGTTGATTATCCTGGACTTATTGTAACTAGAGCTTTCCTAATGCTACTTGAATACTCTTAGTGTACGAGATCTGAGCTTTAAGGGTCAGCTCACCTACTGGAGAGACCTGTGCCGGAGTGAAAAAGTATTATGAGGCATGTCAGCTCTCAAGGCATGCGTGATAGATTTCCTCTCTTCTATGAGAGCACTTTGCCACCTACTGACCACCGAATGCTATCACATGACTCCTTCAGCCATTATGGACTCCTGTTTGGTCAGACTGGAAATGTAACTCATACCTAGTTGGCATATACAGAGTAAACTGAGCGAACACACCGAGCGAGTCCACGGAGTTGTATTCTGAAAGACAAACGAGCTTAATAACTGAATTCTCTGTTTCGAAGAAACACTGACAGGAAGGTGTGTGTGATAGGGCTAAAGCTTTAAGCATGAATTTTTTAACGTCATAGCACAGCTTAAAAATGAACCGTCTTATTAATGTAAGGGGACTTGAGGCTATTGCGTCTCTGAGGGTCGTCCTTTGATATTATTTCTCCGAATCATTAATTTTGCATGGCTCGGAGCTTAATCAGCTACCTAATGCCCGACGTCTTCATTATCCAGAAGCTCAGAGAACTTGCCGTAGCTGCCGGGACGGCACACGAATTCTAATGAAGAACAACGAGGGAAAGAAGCGGACGCCGAAAAAAAAAGAAGAAAGTTAGACATATTTTATTAATTTTCCGAGCTGACAACCCTCGAAGAGGACATGTTAGCAAATCAGCATCATAATTATGCCACTCACAAGTCAATGGTGTACTGGTGGGCATTAGCATACTCCTAAGCATGTTTAATGGATATACTTCACTGACAAAAAAAGAAAAACTAAACATCAAAGGTCTTTCTATCTTTGTCTCTTAGACAGACAGCATGAAGGGGGGTAGATGAGAATGAGGGTGCAAAAAGGGGAGGGAAAAACCAAACCTGTGCCTCAAATAATGCTGCAACAGGAAGACTCAATTTAAAAAAATTAAAGAAAGATTAAGACAGACAATACGAGATGATGTGATTAAATGAAAGTGCATGCATGGATGAAACAAGCATAAGAGATTTTGTTTTGGTTTGCGCTCTTATTTGTGGTTCTTCCTAGCTTGTTTTTTTTTTTTGCTTATTTATAATCTATCCTGTTCCTCTATGCATAGCCTTTCATTCATTTTTAGTAACCGCTTTATCCTTTAAAGAGTGGCGCTTGATGGAGTGCCTACTACGCTGGGACTACGCTGTACTGTACATCCTAGGTGTGACGCCAGTCCTCATGCACCTCAAGCGCAATTAAGATTCACGATGGGAGACAGGAGGAAACCGGAGTACCCGGAGACGAGGCAGAAAGGTGCATGCGATGAGAACGTATAAAATGTCACACTATGTAGGAGTAACCTAAACTCGGGATCGAGTTAGGAGCCCTGGAGGAGTACCTGAATCTTGGAAAGAGTTTAGAAACCTGGAACTGTAAATTAAAAAAGCTAAGTTTTTGGCACAAGTACTCACTTCCATGCTGTTCTTTGCACAATCACTAACATTTTGGAATTTCCTTCAGGATCAATACAGTATCTATCTATCTATATAGATCATATCAAATATAGTGCACTATTTATAATATTATAAAGTGCTAATAAATATTGCCAGAAACACTCAGAGAACACAAGTATTCCCAGGAACACTGGGTGTCCATAAGTACAATTCCTGGAAATGTTGGGAGTGGTATAATTAATAATTCATAATTATTTTCAAGGAAACTGAGTATGCATACTCTAAGTGTTCCCAGGAACACTTGGGAACCACAAGTATTCCCAGGAACACTGCAGGTGCATACTTATTCCAAGTTCTGATCCACTGAGCAGACACAAGTATTCCCGGGACTACTGGGAAAACATAAGCATTGTCCGGTACACATGCATACTGTAGTTCATCATAGATTTGCCTTACAGTTAAAAAGTTGAGCAGAGACACTGTCTGTCTAATGACTGCATATTGAGTAATAAACATGTTTGCAAACGTTACATATCACACACATACACACACAAACACACAAATATGCCACAAGTGTAATACAGTAAAGAGCGCACAATTAAGTTCATTTCACTTATTAGGTACTTGTGATTTATCTGATTTAGTTATATGCTTCTTATAGGTCTATTTTATAGATATTTATTTCTTAGCATTGCACTAGTAACTTCTAGTAGTAACTAGTACCCTGTGTCGACTGAATATATACAGAATATATAAACCTGACTGTATTACTGTCTCTATAACTTTTGGATATCTAATTTCCATTGGGATCAATAAAGCATCTATTTATTAAATATAGTGCATTATATTATAAAGTAACAATAATCATTCCCTGAAACACTTAGAGGTCCTGGGAGTGTACAATTATTCTCAGGAAAATTGGGCAGGCATACTGTAAGTATTCCTAGGAATGCTTCGGGTATACACATATATATTCACAGGAACACTGCAGGTACATACTTATTCCAAGCAACACTACTGTATATACTGTACATCACATAGACTTTTTATATATTATAATATAAACACTAATGCTGATGCTTTGTGTCATTAATATAGGAGGTTTAGGATGCAGCCTATGGAGGGGAATGCTTAATTAGTTCATTTTTAATTAAGCATAAAAAGTTTAGCATAAACAGTGTTGCATATAGAATAGTTGCATATGGAAAATAATACAAATTTGCACACACACACTCACACGCACACACATATATATATATATGTTATGTAAGATATACTAGTGGCAGGTGTGTGTGTGTGTGTGTGTGTGTGTCTCTCTCTCTCTATATATATATATATATATATACACACACACACACACACACCTGCCACTAGTATAATACAGTCTGCAGCGCGCGTGCCAAAGTCACGTGCTGTCCAAAATAACGATCAACTTACCTGCGCGTGAATGAAGACGTCACCTTTCTTCAAATCCTAAAATAACGAGCTTTATAAACAGCAGCGCGGAGTCGTACCTCAGCTCCTCAGGTTACACCGACCTTACACACTGTCACAGCGGGGACAGTGACACGAGCGGAGTTCCCCTCCAAACTGGGGGGCAAAAAAAATAAATTAATAAATGAAAAAAAGAAAAAGAAACCCCTGAACAAGCCCGCGCAGTGACCGGTGCGCGCGCGGGAGAGGAGTGGAGTGTAACGGGTAGGAAGGCAAGGGGCGGGGCTTTGTGCACCGCGAGCTCGTCTCGTGGAACGGGGCTTGTTAACGAGGAGCGCGCGCGAGCAAGGGCGCGCGAGTCCGAATAGATCCGGCGCGGCGACGTCTGTGTTACAGTTACAGTAGGAAAACAGAATGACGCTGAAGCACGTGCGAAAACGCGTTCAAGGTCGGCCATGTAGAGCTCGATTTTATTAGTCAATACAGACATACAGAAATATAAATAAAAAATAGACTGATACTGGTATTAGTATAAGTATTAGTAAGTAATTATAAATATTGCCTGAAACACACAAATATTCCTAGGAACACTGGGGTACTGTAAGTATCCACGGAAATCACCGGGTCTGTACAAGGAAAACTGGGCAGGCATACTGTAAATGATCCCCAGTACCACTTAGGGTACACTATTCCAGGCAACACTGAGCACACAAGTATTCCTGGGAACACTTGGAATATCCTTAGGATAATGGGAACACATAAGTCTTCCCGGGAACACTGGTAATGCATAAGCGTTCTCCGATACACATGCATACTGTAAATATTCCCAGAAAATCTCAGGAAAACAGGGGCATGCATAAGTATTCTCAGTAAAACCAGGCATGCACACTAAAAATATTCCCAAGAACACTTTGGATACACAGAAACACTTCAAGTGGAACACGAGCACACAAGTATTCCCTGCAACACTTGGAATACACACGTATTCCCAGGAACAATGGGTGTCCATAAGAATTCCTGAAAATCCTGGGAGTGTACAATTTATCTCAGGAAAATTGGCCATACAGTACATAAGTATTCTAAAAAAATGGGTATGCACACTGCACGTATTCCAAGGAATACTTAGAATACACAAGTATTCACGGGACCACTGCAGGTGCATATGTAAACATGCTCCGGTACACTGACCGTGCATTAGGAATGCTGGGCATACATAAGTATTCTCAGGAACACCAGGGATGCATATGTATTCCCAAGAGCATTCCGATGACTTTGAAGATGCATAAGTATTCCCAGTAGCACTGGGCATGCATGAATATTCCTGGGAACAGTGGGCATGCATAATTTTTTTTTCTGGGAATACTGGGAATGCACTGATATTTCCAGGAATACTGTGTATGCATAAGTATTCCTAGGAAAATCTGGGTGCATATGTCTTCCCAATGTTCCTAGGAACTTTGAGCATGCATTACTATTCCCATGCATGCATGAGCATCATAGCAGCACTGGATTTGCATACATTTTTGGGGGAATACTGGGAATTCACAGGTATTCCCAGGTCCACTGGTTGTGCATAAGTTTTACCAGGAACACTGTTTGTGCAGCTGTATTTTCAGGAACATTGGGCAACCATAAGTATCCCTGACAGGAAATTCCTGGAACATTGTTTGTGCATAAGTATATGTGGGTGTGCAGAAATATTATAGAGAACAGTGGACATTTACGGTATAAGTATTCCTGACAACACTGGGTGTGCATATTTAAGGTAAGGAAAACTGGGAATGCAATGAATATTCTTGGGAATACTCGCCATGCATCCTGTAAGTATTCCTGGGAAAACATAAATATTCACCATAACACTTAAAACAGAAATGTAATTCCAGGACCACTGCAGGTGCATACATATTCCCAAGAACGCAGGGTGTGCAACAGTATTCCCAGGAACACTGGGTATCCATACGTATTCCTGAAAACATAGGGTGTGCATAAGTATCCCGAGAACACTGGACATCTATAAGAATTCCTGACAACACTGGGTGTGCATATGCATTTGTTGGAATACTGGGCATGCATAACTCATCTCAGGAATACATGTGATGCATAAATATTCCAAGAACACTGAGCATACATTAGTGGTCTAAGGAACATAGGGCATGCTTGGGTATTCCCAGAACATTGAACATGCATACAGTAAGTAATTTCGAGAAACACTGGCTGTGAAGTGGAAGTACGCCCTGGAGAGGATGTGACGCTATTATAGGCCAATATTGCCACACACATATTCACACATGCTTTCACTTGAAGGTGAAATTTAGACTTTCTAGTCCACCCTTGGGCATTTGGGAGGTGAGAGGGAACTGGAGAACCCAAAGAACAGATGAAACTCCACACAGATAGTAACCAGATCTCAGGATCGATTTGAAGCCGTGATGTGATCTGATGCAACACCATGACACACCGATGCATGCATTTTTGTGCATTTAATTTGGCAAAAGACATCTCACAGTTTAGTTGATTTTGGGGGATTTACAGATTTTCGGCAACTGTTTATCCTGGCCAGTGTTGGAGTGGATCCTAGGGGCGATTTGGAGTAGATAGTCCAGCTACTGAAATTGTTTCTGGAGATGGTGAAAAAAAGAGAGGGAGAAGATGTGAAACAGTGCACCGACAGTAATCCACAATGAGAATCGAACCAGAGACCCTGGAGCTGTGAACACCACTCTCGATGTTCTACTGTGCCACCGATTTATACTTCAAATTGCTGCTTTTGTAGTGAAACAGTTTAAACAATGTTGTTTTTACCTGATTTAAAGCATGATCCAGATGGTCATATTGTTGTATTCGGTTTTGACTGTGTTTAGGATGAAATTATCAACAAGTAGAAATTCAGAAATAGGAAATACAATCCTTTGTATGATTTACATATAGAAATCTGCCACTACTATTCTCACTCACTCATTCTTAATACCGCTTATCATGTACAGGGTTGCAGGAGGCCTGTCCCAGGGGACTCGGGGCACTATGTGGGGAATTCCCAGGGCAGCATCGCAGGGCACACTTAAACACTATAGACAATTTGAAAATGCCAACTATATTAATCTGCATGTTATTGGATTGTGGGAGGAAACCCACCATGCGGGTGGGGAGAACATGCAAACTCCATGCAAAGGCAATCGAACCCTCGACCCCAGAGATGTGAAGCCACAGTGCGAGCCACTACACCACTGTGTGCCTTATCCACTGTAGTTTCAGCCTCAGACTTAATTCATTCAAGCTTTCTATCTTAACAAAGCATCACCCGGAATATTTTAAGCACTGCCAACAGCTCTAAATATTTTGCTTCCCAGGCCATGTTGTGCTGCAGTCGTTGAGTTTTCTACTCGGTGAAAGACAGGCAGGTATTATTATGCTGACAGATGAGGACGTCGGCGCTTCTGCCATCACGTCGTTAATGCTTTCGCTCGGGTCTTCTCGAATGCACTTCTTTCTTTCTCTCTCTCTCTATATCTGTCTACCTCTTTCTATCTCTTTCAGTAGGAAAGGATGATGTCATTATCAGCACAGGAGGCTGAGTGTGCATTTCTCTTCCCCAAGATGTTGTCAGTGAGAGGAAACGGGACAACGAGTGATAGTACAGCGGAGAAGAGAAACTCCTCTTTCTGACACTGCATCAATGCGCATCCCCTTATCTCCGCCATTTACTGCCCAGCCACACAATTACCCTGTTGGCTTTTTTCACATGCTGGTGACATACTATTACTTTCCTACACACACCATTTGAGTGTTTTCAGAGTGCCATAGAGGACGGACATTTACACATACAGTACATGCACACACACACACACACACACACGTTTATTAAGGAGATGGAAGGGGATGTGAATCTACTATGTACTGAGGTTTTATTTTGTATGGGGTGCACTCAATAATGTTTTAATAAGCCCTCTCTGTCCGTTGTTTCTCCTAATGAGTTTCTTTTCAAGCTGTTTGTATGCATGTTTGTGCGTCTATGGTCATGTGAATGTGCCGATGAGTCTAGGTACAGTTTAAGTAATTTGTGTGTGTGTGTATTTATTTATTCTGTACACCGATCAGCCATAACATTAACACTACAGCGAGGTGAAATAAACAACATTGATTATCAATTTTATACCAGTGAACTGGTGAGAGGATCATGGGCATTCAAGGCGCATCTATGCCTGTGGGGACCAAACAGAAGCAAATATACAGTAGCACAGATTTTTAACAGAAAAAGTTGATGCTGGCTGAGAGAGAAAGGTATCATAACACTCAGTGTATCTCAGCTTCCTGCATAAGAGTTCACGTTTGTTGATCCAGCCTTCAAATTCCCCAGATCTCAATCCGATTCTGAGGAGGACTAATTATGAGGGATTTTCTCCATAATTGTGCCTTGGCCCCTCCCACATGCATGAGCTCAAAAACACACAAGATTTCCTAGATTCACTGTAACTGATAGGGCAATGAAAGTGTGCCTCGCCCTCAGAGCTCTCTATGCAATTTCGCTCTCTAGGGATTTGAACTCCTGATAATGGGATGGATGCTTTTTCTGTTATGCCACCTGGGAGCCCTCTTGCGCTTATCACCCTGAGAACATGATTGGAGTTGTGGCAACATCAAGCGATTCGACATGATTTAGCACCCACACACCTGTTTGGATCATGTCCGGCAATTTACATAACAAACACAAGTCCAAGGAACGCTGTAAACCTCCATGTTCAAATTGTAATGAATAATGAATATGCAACTGACAAATGTTCGAGTATTTGAAATTCAATTATTTGTTTATTTGTTTCGCACTAATTAACCTTGATTCGTTTTATTTCCAGGTTGCAACACTATAAAATGTGTAAATGGCAAAAAGAAAAAGGATATATTTATGAAAGGTGCTGTATTTGCTCCCATTATCTTAAATCGTTTCCTTTGCTAATGATTGGGTTGTTTTTATAAACTGCTTGGCCACAAAATAAAAAAAAAAATTGAAAAATCGCACACTCCAAGATTTCATTGACTGCCTTTAGCTTTGATTACAGCGACCCGTGTGAAAATGATTCCTCATGCTCCCATAACAACCCTTTCACAATTTAAACCCTGGAATATACTTACCCGTGCCATCATGGAAAGAAAAATCCATCGATGTGATAACCTGGTCATTCAGTACATTCAGGTCGTCAGCTGACTTCATTTTAATGGAACGTAACGTTACTGAGCCTAGACCTGACCAACTGAAGCAACCCCAGATCATAACACTGTCTCCAGAGGTTTGTACAGAGGCCACTATGTACAGTATGATGGGTGCATCACTTCATGACATTCCTTTCTTACCCTGACGCCCCATCACTCGGGTGTAGGGTCGATCTGGAATCATCCGACCACATGACGTTTTTCCATTGGTTCAACGTTTGGCAAAATGAAGCACTTTTTTCCCCCTGATGAGTCTCAATGCTCTTACTTTCTGATGAATTGTTTTATGATGCAGCTGCACCAAGCGTTTAAGTGATCTCCAATCATTTTATCCACAAAGCAAATTCAGCACTATCCTTCCAGCTTTTAATAATGCATTGGACAGTTTGTAACTCAATTCTCAATTCCAGTAATTTCAGCAATCTCCTTAATTGTTTTTTTGTTGTTGTTGTTCCCCTGAAATAGCGGCTTTTAATTCGACCATGCAGTTTAAAGGTAAATCAGAAATACTTAATAATAAATAAATTGTGAAAAATTTTAAATGATAATAAATATTCGATTTTTTAAATTATTATTTATTATTTTAATTTTAATAATAAATAAAAAGATAAATTATGGAGGGAGCATCATACAGAATACTCTCGATACCAGCTAATATAATCTTTTTTTTCCGGTCAGAGCATGTTACTTTAAACAGCTGTTTCGGACAGATCCAACCAAAATCTGACAGAGGTCCTTACAGCTTCAGTTTATCACTGTGCTATCTCATCAGTGTTCTCTGACAACCAAATTACAGCCATGACACTCAGGCAAAGAAGTACGAGCACTCCTCCCTAATCCTCCGCAGCGATCTCTGATCAATGGCCTGTTTCACCGTTCATCTTGTAAAGGTTAAAATACTGACCGCAAGCTTGTTGGGCCTGATTTAGATCTGTTGTTATAGACCCAGACTACAGACCTTGGATCATTTCTCTTTATTCCTTTTTTCTTGCCATTGCTGGAGATAAAAGGAAACGCCACATGTAACTATTTCACTGATTCACAACTCGCTGCTGCCTTGTCAGTAATGTTCATTCTAGACTCTGAAAGTGTTGGAGGGACATAAAATGAAGAGAGAGAGGTCACTATTTGTCTGTATATTGACTCAGGAAAGATGAGAGAAGACAGGATAGGGGAGCAGCGCCCCAGAATGGATGAGCTGTCCATGCGCGAAAGGCTCTGATCCGATTGCCAACATAATTACAGGACGTGGACTTGCTGAGACAGGCTCCGTATGGACAGAGCATTCTGCCTGGCTCCGTACATAGTAAATATGAATTTTAAACACTTTTTCTCGCAGCAGCAGGTCATCTGTTTTGCGCACTTAAATGTTTCCTGTCACCCCTCCCCCTCTTAAAGCAGCATGTATTACAAGATGGCATTCCTCCAGTGCCAAGTGTTAAGTCAGCAAGCACGCTCTAATGCTTTTCATATTTCATAGTGATGAGTGAGAATGTCAGTGCAGCATGAGCATCCACACACACACACACAGGATTTGATTAATGCTCCGAACCTGCAACCTGAGAGGGATTTCTTACCTCGAGTTCACCACCATCCTCTTTCTATGATCAATTTGTGGTTGGCACCGTCGCCATGCATCTCCAGGGTCCGGGTTCGATTCCTGTCCCTCTGTCTTTGTGCATGGAGTTTGCTTGGTGGGTTTCCTCTGGGTACTTCGGTTTTCTTCCAAATGCTGATTAGGCTGATTGGCGATCCCAAATTGCCCGTAGTGTGTGTGTGTGCCCTGAGATGGATTGGCACCCTGATCTAAATCTCCTGGGAGGGGCTCCAGGTTCCCCATGACCCTGTATACAGGATAAAGCGGTATAGATGATGAGTGAGTAATTGTAAGCCAGAACTGAGAAGAAACTACAGTATATATAGAAAACAAACTGTAACTAATCAAATGATGTTTTGCAAACTATCTGGGTGAAAAGCTGTTTTGAGATACGGGAAATAATACATTTTACTTTACCTTTTTTCCCCTACATTTTTAGAGTTTGCATACTTACCTAATCCAATTATATAGGAACCTCTGTAGTTCTGTTGTATTTATTCCCACATTACATCTATGGTAGGATCTCCAGTCAACATTCTCACGCGACAGGCAATTTGGGAATGCCAATTAGAATAATCTGCATGTCTTTGGACTGGGAGAGGAACACCACCAAACACGGGGAGAACAGCTGAACTCCATGTACACAGACCCTGAGGCAGGAATCGAACCCGGACCCTTGAGGTGCACGGTGACAGTTCTATCCACTAAGCCACTGTGCCGCTTAGCACTAAGAATAGTTTTTATATTGTACTATATATTATAGATTAATACACGTCTTGTAACACAAAATGGTTTCTATAGTAACGGTGAATCTATGCTTAAGTACATTTATAAAATGTACCGAACTGTGCAAACCTCTTCAGTCCCTCGTTTCTTCATATTTTGCTTACAAAGAGCCAGACTGCCTTGTATTTTTAATGCAGTCTTGAGGAATAGTTCTCCAGTCTTCCTGAAGGACATTTTTTAAAACAAGTTTTTGTCTCTCATTTTCTGTCCAGACACTGTACCTGACCAGATTCAGAATGTTTTCTGCTTGTTAAACCACACAGATAGATGATCAGGCTGGTGATTATTTACTGGTGATGCTGAGTGCTGATTGGTTGGAACAGACAAGAGGGGAAATGAGGTTGCTGCTGAGGTTGATACATAACCAATTGTTTAACTCTATCTTTAGGCATTGTGTAGCCTGTTCCATTTCTTTTATTTAATCTACATCATTTAATTTAAAATGCAGAATGAGGCATGGCTCAAGACTTTCGCACAGTACTGTAAAATTTTGTAGCAAAGGAAACTGTATATTGGGCAATAACATAAAACCATAGAGACACTTACAGTATTAAATATTTATATATGGAGTCTCCACTGTGGGAGTTTAACTTGTTTTTGTGAATGCTCCACAACATTAAATGTAACCATAAATGGAAAGAAACGTATCATATTAATTAATTCATAACATTACAGGATTGTTGGCTTAAACAGAATAAAACACTTTGTAATGAGCTGTTATGGAAAATAATCAACTTCAAAGCATTAACAGTAACTCTGTTCAAGGTTGTTGTAGACTGCATCACACTACACAGTTGTTGATTATTTTCCTATAGAAGCACATTTCAAAGTTTATTTAAGAAAGATGAAAAAATCATAAAGTCTCCTCTGTCACAGACTTATCTCACACTAACGAGGCAAATGAATGACCTTTCACACTTAACCTTTAATAATAATTCAAGTACAATCACCTTTTGTGTGTAGTTTCTATTTAGGTTAGAGGTCAGGTTGGATCATGCATTTTCTTTCCCTCTGCATGGCAGTTTTTCATTTGAAGACAATATAACAACTAATCAGGGAAAGGATTTGATAACAGACCTTACAATAGAGTTACCATAAATAGTTTGTGTTTAATTTTATTCAGCCTCTCTAAATATGCAATGGGCGGCACGGTGGTTTAGTGGTTAGCACTGTCACCTTGCACCTCCAGGGTTTGGGTTTGATTGCCGGTCAGGTTCGAGTCCCCCCTCTGTGTGCGTGGAGTTTGCATGTTCTCCCTGTGCTTGGTGGGTTTCCTCCGGATACTCTGGTTTCCTCCCACAGCCCATAGATATGCATATTAGGCTAATTGGTGTTCCCAAATTGCCTGTAGTGTGTAAATGAGTGTGTGTGTATGTGTGTGTGCCCTGAGATGGATTGGCACCCTGTCCAGGGTGTACCCCGCCATGTGCCATTAGTCTCCTGGGATAGGCTCCAGGACCCCCCGAACCTGTATACAGGATAAAGCAGTATAGATAATGAATTGAAGTGAGTGACCGTTTATAATAAACTTTTTTTTTAAAGTACAAAATACTTATTGACTTCCATTGACTCATCATGGGGCGCATAATTTTTTAAGCAAAAAATATTCCATCTTCATTAAAACATCCAGTAGTCTGTTTCCTCCTTGACACTGACATGACTTTTTTTCTTTTTCAGAAAGCTATACCTCTACACCAGAAGAGATGGATGCATCTGTGTGTGTGTGTGTGTGTGTGTGTGTGCTCTCGACTGTGCAGAATGCCTTATCTCCCCCACGGCAGACTGAATGGGTTTGGCCAAACAGCTTTTTTTTTTTTTTTTTTTTGATTGACAGCTCATCAGCATAAGGGAAGGATTCTCTGGAAGAAAGAGTTCGAAAAGGTCAAATTCGAGTTTACGGTGAAAGGACCCATATGTGATGCATTATTGGCTCCGAATAGGCGCATGAATCTTTTTATGAGAGTCGAGCAGACAAAAAGTGGGGTCATTCGAGATGCTGTGATTCCCTCTAGTGGTGATGATTATACAGTAGAAGTGTATTGATGGCATTACGGTAATGGCCTTGGCTTGAAATGAACTTGTGGAGTTTATTAGATGAATTAAGTGGACAAAGTGGTGGAGGGAGAAAGACGGAGAAAGTTTTAATGATGTTTTAACGACATTCAGCGTCGCACTCGGGAGAGGAATAAGGCGAACTAAATGCCTGGTTGTAGAAGAATACACAAAAAACACATCAAGGAACATCATCTTTAGGATTATAGTACAAGATATGAAATAAATACAGATGGCCTGTGTTTTGAACTGAACTCTCTCTCTCTTGTTCATTTTTCTATAGCACTTTTCCTGTACTGGGTCGCAGGAGGCCTTCAAAGGGCATACAAGCACAAACACACACACATTACAGGGAATGTGGAAATGCCAATCTCTATGTCTTTGGGCTTGGAAAGAAACCCACTGTGGGGAGAACATGCAAATTCATGCAAAACGAACACAAATCCAAGCAGCAAATATCATGATTATTGTAAAGCTTCATTATAATGAACATTATTCAGTATAATGAATATTATGATTGTATCATTATTCTGATAAAATGAGAACGCAGATACAAGATGGTCTGTTTTGTTGGGAGGCACTGAGGACCCTGAACACCTGGAGTTGAAAGCTGTTCCATATTTGGCTAATAGCACCTCATATGTTCTTTTACCAAGGGTATAGAATCCATGAAGCCATCTACAGCGATGAAGGATGCCGCATTTATGGTTAATTTCCTTGATAGAGGGCAGAGAGAGATCCCAATGATGTTCTCATCTGTTTTCACTATCTGTTTACGCTGAAATACCCATGACAGGCACCGATACGTCCGTGCTGGATGCTCTCTTCGCCCTCAATTACATTCCTATTTGTTTTTGTTCTTTAATGTGACTTTTTTTTTAATCAAAAGGACTGATGAAGTGCTGATTAGTGAGGATTGTTATTGGTGTGATTAGTGTGTTGATGTTCATATAAATGAAGTTCAAAAAGTATCACTAGGGAATGAATGGGGGCCCACTTTCTTGTATTCGATAACTATTGGCATTGGTAAGCTCCAATACACTAACCTAAATGTTGCATTACAAACTGATCTATTTATTTATTTATTTATTTATTTATAAATTTTAATTGGGAAACATGTCACATAAGTAAAAAAGTACAAAAACAATATTCTTTCTCAATCGAACATATGTGCTAATTGCAAAGCTTAAACATTAACATTTTTCTGATTGAATATGTACGCTTCTGATTAATATACACTGTATAGACAAGTACAGTATCTGCCCAAACCTGTTAATTATTGAATTCAGGTCTTTCAATCAGGCCCCTTATCCCCAGTGAAGGGCGATCTCAGTGCTTCAGCATACCAATACATATTGGACAATGCCAAGCTTCCAACTTTGTGGCTACAGTTTAGGGAAGGTCATTTTCTATTCCAACATGACTATGCACCAGTGCATGAAGCAAGCATGGTTTGATGAGTTTGATGTGGAAGAACTTGATCGGGCCTAACATAGAACCCTGACCTCAACCACATCAAGCACCTTTGGGATGAACTGGAACGGAGATTGCGAGCCAGGCCTTCTCGTCTAACATCAGTGCCTGATCTCATAAATGCTCTACAGAATGAATGGGCATAAATTCCCACAGAAACACTCCAAAAATCTTGTGGACAGCCTTACAAGTAGAGTGAAAGTTGTTATAGCTGCAAACGGGAGACTTTCATATTGAAGTATATGTATTTGGATACAATGTCTTTGGCCAAATACTTTTGTCCATAGTATAAGCAGGCAGGTACCATTTTCCCTATTTTTGATACATAATTTCAGTGAGAGGACTCGTCTGTTTGATCACTTCTCATGTTCATGAACAGTTTATCATCATATTTCAACAAATAAATGAAATAATGGATCATAACGAATATGCAAACCATAACATTGAATGAAACATAATTGATATTTGTCTATTAATATACTCAATGACAATAAGTATTTTTTAAGAATACTGATATTATAACTTTCACATACGTATGTGTGATATTATTTCCCTTAATTGATCAAATATGATACTATTAAAGAAAATGACTTAATAGCATTTTAAATTCATCTCTGCTTTAAAGGAGATTCTGATTCATGGAATTTTCACAGTGTAACCTTGCACCTTCAAGGTTTAGGGTTCGAGTCAGGGGTCTGTGTGCGTAAAGTTTGCATGTTCTCCTTGGTGAGTTAGAGTGAATTAGAGTTCCCAAATTACCCCTTGTGCCTGCTTGTGCTTGTGTGTCAAAAATACGATGAACTGGCACTCCATCCTGGCTGTACCCCATATTGTGCTCCAAAAATCCCCTGGGTTAGGCTCCAGGTCTCCCGTGACCCTGTATACAGGACTCGCGGTATAGAAAATAAATGAAAAAGTATCAATCCAAGACAGCTACAGTATTACGAACTAGGCATTTAATAAATTAAGTTCTGTAAGTTGCTATTTGGTATCATGTAGATCATATCATTGGTTATATGAAAATAAGAAAAGTTATATTCCCAGCATTCGTAGGGTGTTTTGGCATAAAAATTAGTACTCTTGGAGACACATTACTTACAAACACACACACACACACTCACACACACACACACACACACTATGGAGAGTGTTGGACCACAAGGTGGAAGCAGAGGTCTGCTTTTGCACTATAGTCTGCGCCTCAAGGTTGGGTTTCAGGTTCGGAAAACCTCCAGTCTCTCATGGTGCCAAGTAAACTTCAAAAAAAGAAAAAAGAAAAAAAAAAAGTAATAGCTCCCTCGTTAAGTCTAATTCGGTAAAAGAAAATCCGAAAATATCTGTCTCTAACATTATAAGACCATAAGTGTGCTGTATAGAACTATTTATGTGCGTCTGGGGGAAAAAACTCACAAGGAACCATGTAATTGTCTGTAACAAACAGACATGTAAAAGAAAATAAGTAGAATAAACAGTCCATCTGTACATCCAGGGCTGCATTCTGAAACTCAGCGTGAAGCCTAAGATGGAGGAATACTTTTAGGTGGCCAGTGGTTTTGACAGAAACATTCTGCTCAATTTAAATGAATGCTGAGGAAAGTCAAACGAATATCATTCCAAGCAGCTGTTCTGCCAAGACACAGTCTGTACTTGTACTGTACACTAAAATCTAGCAACTAAACATGTGCTATTACACATAGCGTAGTGTGTAACCGAATTGCAAAATCCTCATATTTTGCTTCCAAAATGCCAAACTTTTTTTTTTTCATGTAGTCTTGAGGAATAATTCTCCAGGCTTCCTGAAGGACTTGTTTGTGTCTCGTCCACTGTCTGTACCTGAGAAATATGTTTTGTTTGTTAAGCCACATGAAAATTTCACTACGTGAATGTCTTTTTTTATTTTTATTTTTTTGCAAAATCAACAAGTTACACTGCACGTTACTTTGTTGAACTCGGTAAAACAGCAGTCTGTTATTATTATTATTATTATTATTCAGTTATGCAGTAGCAGATAACATGAATCACTTTGCGCAGAGTAACTGTGCAGGTGCATAACCACAATCGCAACCACAACCACAGCAACAACAACAACAGTAGCAACACATATAGTATGTAGTTTACTTACACTTGATTCAATAATAACTCAATGATCTGTCAAATAGCAATGTTTTAAAAATCATAGATCAATCAAAAGAGGCAATTATGATGTCATTGGAATGTGAAATTTATGGCATGGTGAACTAGGACTTTATGGCGTGCTCTGTGCCACCTTGTGTGTGGCATTTGTAGCAGGAAACAGCGCGCAGCGACTAAACATGAGGCTTTTGGTGATTACTAGAACTAGTACAGAGAACCCCTACGGTACGTTTTCATTTACAGGAAAGCACACTGAGATCATGTTCTAGTCTGAACGGGAAGTATTGCAGGATGTAATATACCTGGAGCGGATACCTGCTCTATAATCTTTATAAAGATCGTAAATAATTATCAGTGTGTGAAGATTTTCATTACATAAAGCAAGGCTAGACTGCTAGCCCAGGGCCTTGCTGGAGTCTGACTCAAGACTGTTTATTTATAAGCATACCAGGAGTACAAAAGGTCAAAGTGGCCACACACACGCACACACACACACACGCACACACACACACACGCACACTGTACACTATGTGTATTTTACACCACAAATAGCAAACAATGTCCTCTTAGATTCATAGTGGAGCTGGTACTTAGAGGACGTGATACTCTACGGGATCAAAGACTAGGTTCAATAATCAGCTTCTCTGATCATGAAAAGAATATAACATATACTGTATGGGGTGCTGTGATCCCTTTGGTTGATAAGACAAGCAGCTCTTGGTGATATTTCATCCTCAATTGTTGTTTTTGTACACTGCCACTTTATTACATAATGACTATATAACATATAAAATAATAGTCTAATAATACTTACTGCAATAAGAGTTAAGCATTTAGAACACTTATTGCAGTTTGATGTTATTCGAGTCACTTAGTCACTTAAACTAGCCAGAAAAGTATTTTGTCATGTTGTTACCGTGTGTATAGATCTGATGCAATGTTCAATTTACCTGATTTGGTTCATAATTTAAATTTTCTGACCACAGCACTAAAAACACAATATTGCATTCTGAAGTCCTGTCATATACATCTCCACATCCATCCATCCATCCATCCGTCCATCCATCCATCCATCCATTCATCCAGGAACACCAGTAATCCAAGTATTTATTTTAGTTTTTATGACTGCAGTAGAATCTACGGTCAGCATTCACACACTAATTCACACACTATGGGCAATTTGGAAACATCTGCATGTCTTTGGAGTGTGAAAGGAAACTGGAGAACCCAGAGGAAACCCAACAAACACAGGGAGAACATGCAAAACCGCCATTTACACATAAACACAAGCATATAAAAATGGATTTCATTTTATATTTTTTAACTCTAATACCACGTGTCTGTGCAAGTAGTTACTATGGAAATGATAACCTATTCAAAGGGGGTGGTGTTTAGCATTAATGAAATCCATGCAGCACGAACTACTATTATAGGAATTTAATCAATACCTTTATTTCCAACAGCGTAATACAAATGAGCTCATGTGAACATCCATGCTAACATGTAACAGTAATTATAGTTAGTCATTTCACATTTCTCTATTATGGTACAAACATACTAGCATGTACCGCTTAATTTGACTATGAAGTGCTATTCCATTTTCCACCAGAAAGTGTTTAACAGCAGCGTCTCTGTGGTGGAATGATCCGGATACCTGTTGTTTAGATCAAGCAGGGCGGATCAGAGATAATGAAAGAGGACAATGGAACAATAGGAGACTTGCAAAAATAAATAAATAAATAAAAATTCCTTACATCCATAAAAGCAGCGTAAGCTTTTACATAACTATTTTTCTAGGCCTCTTCCTCTGAAACCAAAGGAAGAGCCTTGGGTGAGAAAATGCACATAAAAGTCACATGAGCCCTGGCCATGCAGCCAGATTTGAAAGATTTAAAACACACAGCTGGTACTGGTCCTTTTCTTTTTTTTTTTTCGTGAGCTTCTCTACTTCAAGCGATTATCAGCTCATGTATCATACATTTTGCCGTTTCGTTTTTTTTTTGTGGTCAGAGTGGACTAAAAATAAAAGATTACAGAGGATCATATTTTATTTGAATATTGTTTAAGAGCTGTAACCATCCACAATGTAGCACAGATGGAATAAAGGCTAAGATTTTTCTCATTTCTCATGTTTTCTAAAAATTCAACATCTGGATGTGATGGACATGTGCTTGTTCTTGGACAGTGGAGAATCACAGTGTTTACCAGCACAAGTGGAGAAAGGGGCTGGATTTGTGAGAAAACATGTACCATCATCAACAACAGCAGCAGAGTGGAGAGTCATGTTTCTGTGTAAGTTAGTGATTGTGGTGGTGTTGCCTGGTTGCTTGCAGGTCTCTGAATGGTTTAGTGGTGACTTCTTGTACCTGCTGTAAGTCCTGAAGTTGCTTTCCTGAGGTGAATTTATTGCTCAGTGTTCAAAATCCAAAAAGATTGAAGATTTTAAAAAATGACCACAAAATATTCTCAACATCGCAAAAAAGAAATTTTTTAACATTTACAAAGAATCTTGCCTGCTTATAGATGCTCACCATCATCCATGCCCCAAACCAGCACAATCTAGGCAACCCAGTTTTTCTACTCGAGTCATTTGACCATAAACGACGAAGACGCCTGAAGCCACAACAGAAAAAGGCGAAGACAGCACTGCTAGTACTAGCTATAAACTGTTTACTGTAACAATGCAGTTATGGATTTCTTTTTTAAAGTAATAGTATCACTGTAACAATGGGATTCTTCAGGTTGGTGGTGGGAATGTGGTCTTCGCTAAGTGGCTAGTGTGTACATCCAAGTGGCCATCTACTGCTACCCAATAAACCCTAATATCATGAAAGTGGTGAGGCTCTCCGTTACGTTACTTTAGCTTTCCCACGGATGCTAGGACGAAAGAAGTAGTCTGTTAGTCTCTTTGCTGAGCTTTGATCTTGAAGTTCCATCTAAGTACCATCTTGTAATTTGAGAATTTCAGCCCTTAATGCTATTGGAGCCATGCAGCTGAGTGTTTATGGTCCATTTGCTGGTCAAACTTGAATCTTAGTAAATAATCATTCGTCAAATCCAATTCCCCTTTATTGCTTTTCAATTATGCAATACGTTGCCTCACATGTAAGGTACAGTACTTTCTGCTGATGTAAAGGACATGTTTCTCATTACCAGTGTCACCCTATGCAGGGACAGCTAAACGACTGATGGCTGAGGCATCCACCTTAACAAGGGATCACATCTGGAGATCTGCGGTCTGAAGAACATGGGAGGAACACAAGCATTAAAGGCTCCTTCACATTTATTTAACTCCTGGACTGGGTTGCTTATAGACTTTTCTATGAACTTAGTTAGGAGAGCAAAACATGTGGCACATTGTGGTATAAATCTTCTGTACCAGTCCACAATACTCAGAAAAGACTTCTGAGATTTGGTCTTGGCCCTGTGATTTCTTCTAATGGCTTGTATGGGAAAATTATCCACATATGCCATACTACAATCTCAACAGGCCAGGGGTATGCAATCCATTAGCTGTTGAGGTAGCAGGGGCACCATGAAGCCTGAAGTGCATGACCCAGAACTAGATCATCTAGCGCAGTGTTTTTCAACCTTTTTTGAGCCAAGGTACATTTTTAATTGAAAGAAATCACAAGGCACACCAACAACCGAAACTGTAAAAAAATTAACTCTGTAGCCTATATTAACAATATACAGCCATTCTTATCGAAGTGTTTTGAACAGGAATCAAATAAACACAAAGAAAAAGTATTTTATGAATTTTCATATTTCTTCTTCTTTCAAATAAAAAGTGCAATTAACAATATACAGTCATTCTTATCAAAGTGTCTTGAATAG
>JAQMYK010000021.1:11060912-11070943 GCA_030014345.1 Clarias buthupogon
TATATGAATTGTTAATAATTTATGAATTGTAGATTTTGGCAAATTATGGTGGTATTTGAGGAATTAATCATTTCAAACCTTGTGTTTTTTTTAGTCCTATCAGGATGCATCATTCCATGCAATCATTAATTCCTAGAGTGCCATTTTTCATGTCTTACCTTGTGTTAGCTCTGTAACTATTGGTGGACAGTTCAGAGACAATTCGGAATGACTTGGATGCAATTATTTAAGTGCTTCTACTGTATGACTGTGTTTTGAATGCGGGTTTTGGCAGGCAGTTGCTCTACTGTGTTTCCAGTACTGTAACGACCTACAGTCACCCATGCTGCGACCGACAGTTAGTGTAAGGAATGATTATTAGATAATAATAATTATTAGGGGCATAGTGCTACATACAGTACAGTTAAACGTTCAAGTGCTGTAGTACCCTATATGAGTACTTGTGGAATGCTTCTTGTCTAATCAGATCACATGGTTGGAACTGTTGTATAATTAGTAGTTGTAGTTTTGCTAAAGTTATGCCAGACATGAAAAACAGGGTTCAAACCCAGTTAGACCACATTTCGATAAGTTATCATTAGCAAGCCAAGATCAAGTCAAGTTTCTTAACATGTGCTTTACCCTTCATACTTCATTATTTTTGTGTTTTTTTATTTTTATATATTTCTTTATTTCTGTTTATCTTATCTCGGGGCAAATCTCTGTTTATTACCAAATTGGACTTTCACATGACCATCCTTCCGACAAGCTTCAAAGCTCCTATGCGTGTGAATGATAAAACAGAAAAGCCCATTATTTTTATGCTTGAGGGAAAAGTGGTTACCAACAAAAGTATGAGAAGCCTAGCACTGGAAATGTTTGCAGTCGGAATATGACTTGACTGCATTTCCAGCAATCGGTTATTAGCAACTATTTATACAGTTTGCTACTGTATCATCCAGGTAATTTTTGATTCATCTTTTAATGTGACTGAATTTAAAGCAATTGTAAAGAAAAAAATAATTAAGCAGCATTCACTACACTCATTGAGGTAATGATCTGCCATTCCTCTAATTAAACCAACAGGATATACATCCGTCATGGTCACATGACCCTCACTGATATCTAAATGTTGGTTTGTTCATTCATCTTCAGTAAAGGTGCTGAAATGGATCTGGAGCCTATCCATGGTATGAGGTAGGAAAATACATGCATGCCGCAGTATGCACACACATTCACACGCAATTTAAAGCTAATCTATCTACTGTACCAGCATGCTACTGGGAGGTGTGAAAGAACAATGCCCACTCATAATGACCACTTCCCCTATGTGGTCAGTGGTTCCTGTTCCTGACCCGTTTCCCCATTGACATGGCACTGTATGAGTCCCACATGTTGCATCCTGTCTGGTTTGTCCATTTGCATTTGAATGAGCATCTTCACCACTGCTGATCAGGCTTCTTATTTCTAAGATCTTATTCTAGCATTTATACAACTCATTGTTCATTTGCTTGTGTGTGTTTGCCATTCCTTATCCTCAGTCCTTGTCTTAGTGTCCTTGGTCCAGACAGTACCTTGTCCAATACATGAGCATGTCTTTATCCGTGTTTTACACCCCACTTCAAAGTCCTACATCATGGGTTGCAGTATCATTGCAGGTGAGAGACTTCCATGAGACAAGGCAGGGTACACTCTGGATGAGGTGGCAATCCATCGCAGGGTACACACACAAATATGGTACAACTCTCACAAACTAGGAACACCAAGTAGCCTAATCTGCATGCCTTTGGACTGTAGTACCCGGAGGAACCCCACGAAGCATACTCCATGCACAAAGACCCAAGGCGGGAATCGAACCTGGACCTTGGAGGTGCAAGACGACAGTGCTAACCATTAAACCACAATTCTTCGCTGACATTCGCATGTTGTTTAAAAAACATTTTGCTTGCAAGCACTGGAAAATCACTGTGCTGAAACAGTGATATTTGAGTTCAATACTGTTCAATATTTGAGTTAAATACTATCTGGAATATTTAAGTCAAATATTATTTTGAATGAGTAATGAATATGATAATGATAATGTGGACCTACAGTACTGTGCAAACGTCTTAGGCACCACATTATCGTAATAAAAATAACGTCATATATGTTTATCATGTCTGCATTATTATACAAAACCATTCTCTATTTCCAAACATACTTAAAAATTCATAAATAAATAAATAACATTACTGAAGAAGATTTGGATGCCTGTACAGAAAACATTTCATGACAATCCAGTTTTCAGATTGAAAAAAATAAAAATAAAATCCAATGTTGGCCCCCGGGTTTGACATGAAAATTGAACAAAGCGAGTGCGACAAAGTTCCCAGAAGAACAGACAGCTGCACAAATCTGTATCTAACACTACTGATTTTTTTTAAGCAAAGAGTTTTTACACATTTTTTTTTTTACTACTTACTGCTCTATCTAGCAGTTTCTTTTACATAGAAATGTTTTGAAATGCACCTTCTCTTTTTGTACGTTCCCAAGACGTTTGCACAGTACTGTAAGTAAAACAGCTGTTAGGTTTTACTGAGTGTGCTGGAGAATACGAGTTCTTTCGGTATATTTGTCACAATGCTCATATGTCATGTTCTTTCTTTACAGGCATGCAAATATTCTTCTTTAATGTTATTTATTTATTTATTTATATTAATTTGTAAGGTATTTTTGGATTGGTTTTGTACATAATAATATGTATAAATGTTGTTATATACTATATACAGTATATAACAACATTTGTGCTAAAGATCCACTGCCTAAGACTATGGCACAGTACTTGCATCCCTCTTTAGATATTTCTTCCTGTAAATCTTTTCACCAGGTTCAAAGTTTATAATTAAACCTATAGAGAACCGAGATCTGTCCCTTCCTCCTAAACAACTGTCAAGTTAGTGGTTTGTTGAATGTATAAAATTGAAATGTTTTGTACAGTAAGTATATTAGATGTGTTCCCAAGCTCTTCCCAGTTGCATTGTTGTCCATGCAATACAGATCATTTATAATTCACTTCCTTACTTGATCCTGGCTCCATTCTTTCTCCATACCCTGTGCGCCCATTTTTGCAACTACTTTCCATATGGTGGTGTAGTGGTTAGCACTGTTGTCTTGCACCTCCAGGGTCCGGGTTTGATTTCCGTCTCTGTGTGCATGGAGTTTGCATGTTCTCCCCGTGCTTGGTGGGTTTCCTCCGGGTACTCCGGTTTCCTCCCACAGTCCAAAGACATTTAGGTTAGGTTGATTGACGTACCAAAATTTCCCGTAGTGTGTGAATGAGTGTGAGTGTGTGAATGAGTATGTGTGTGTGCCCTGCGATGGATTGGCACCCTGTCTGGGGTGTACCCTGCCTCGTGCCCTAAGCCTCCTGGGATAGGTTCCAGGTCCCCGCGACCCTGAATACAGGATAAAGCGGTATAGAAGATGAGTGAGTGAGTAAATATTTCCTCATGGTTCTCTGTTGACATGGTAATTAACCAGTCCCCCTGTTGCTTGCTACACCTGTCTAGTTTTTCTTTAAAAATCTTGACCTTTCTGCAGGTTTTTTTTCCCTACCAAATGCACCAAATACAAGCACTGACCCAACACTAATGAATATGCTTTCACTACACTGTACTTATTTGCATCCTACGTGTGTTGTTGTTGCCCTTCTGCATTCTTTACACACTCAGAAATAAAGATACCAAGCTACAATTCTTTGCTGGTGTCATGATACCATGAACTGGTGCATCCTCTGTAGCTTTAATACGCATCAGTCAGTATTTTTCACCTGAACATGTGAATATAAAATAATCTAATTACATACAAGGCGCGTTCAAGTCAAACCAGGACTTTGTGCAGAATAAGAAAACACAGGTAAGAGTAGAAACTTTATTTTTCTATATAATCCCCTGCTACACTAATGCACTTATCCCAGCGTTTTACCAGTGCTTTGATACCATTATGGTCGAAAATTTTCTCAGTACGTCTTCCTGCTTCACGCTTGAAACGCTGGCCTCCCAGGATCTCCTTTAATGGCACAAGCATGTGAAAAAGGGCTTGGAATGAGGTGAGGACTATACAGGTTTATGTGGTACAGCCGAGTTTCTGTAATGTGCAAGAGGTGTTCATAAATGATTATGGGACAGATATGTCTCTTCCGCAAATTGGTCGATTTTCATGGATCTGGTGTTCTACTTGGTGAATGTCCACATTACTTCCCATGAAAAATATACATTCACAGGATGCATAAAACCTTGATTTCTGAGAGTGTAATGTATATCCTTTACCACAGTATATGCTTTGCAAAAAATTCAGACGACTTCACTTATTTATTTATTTATTTTTACTCAAATTTTACGCAGTTTGGTAATTTTGCCAATCACTTCCCACCCACCACCTAACTTTCCCTTATCACATGACAGCTACCGGCTAGAGATGCTAAACTGCCAGATAAACTTAATCCTATCACAGAGATATTTAATTAAGCGG
Organism: Clarias buthupogon; assembly: GCA_030014345.1. Lineage (NCBI taxonomy): Eukaryota > Metazoa > Chordata > Actinopteri > Siluriformes > Clariidae > Clarias > Clarias buthupogon. The sequence goes on from JAQMYK010000021.1 coordinate 11,065,401, forward strand.
TATCACGATTAAGAGCGCGGTTATACAAAATACCAACAATCCATTTGTACGTTGCTGATCACAGTACCACAATTGTGATAGGATTGCTTTTAAACGACGGTTCTATGAATAAATTTTTTTTAGCAAGTAACCAATATTTCAGACACAATGTGGGCAAGTATTTTGCTTATTTTGTTCACAGGCACAAAAACAATGAAATATTTGATTATACAGATTTTAAGCAGGCCCTGTATCTGTATGTACTGTATTACTGGAATTTTTTATAGCTGTACTGTAGGAGTGTTTGATGTAGTTATTCCTGTACGGAGTGGACCTTATTTTTGGTACACCTGTATTTCTGATGCAACACTTTAGATAGTAGTGAATCACTAACCAGTGTCAATTATCATTACTCAAATTTTTTTTTTTTTTTACAAAAACATAACCACAACGATTCTTAAACATTATTCTATCTTGGGAAGTGGGGGCGCAAACAAAATTAAACTTTTAATAATCGCCTGTAAATAGCCATTTAGGTGATTAAACATCATTACTACTAGTGTAAAATAAAGACATGACTAACATCGCATCTAAAAGCACCGAGTGTAAGCTTAGCCACGATCACTTAAATTGCTGCTTAATTAGAAGATCAGGTAGATCTGGTCAAGGCTCTTTAACTTTTCTTCTTTCATCATCCGATCGCCTCGCAAAGGGGTATTTTAGCAAAGAAATTACGGAATTTCCTCTGATATTTATCTGGCTTCCACGTCAATCACTATTCAATACATTAACTAACAATCAGCTGACTGTTAATAAGATTCGTTGAGAATGGTCCAATCACATGAGCCCAAATATTTAAACACAATATTGATTCGCTAAAAACAAAAGTGGGAGGGTTCGAGGCGCACAGTGCTGCACCCCAAGGATGATTTGAAAAAATTTCCAAAATTCACATGCCTACAGTACATAGACACTCGTTTGTCCGGCGTCCCGCGTACACCAACACAAATGAACGTAATACAGTTTAGAGTTTTATTTTTAATTGTAAATAAATTATATTTAGAAATACAGCAGAATATTGTGACTAAATGACTTCATTTCATTATTAAAATAAATAATTATGATGTTAAATAATTACATGTAAAAGTAGCATTCTTTAAGTAAGTAACTTTTGATGTAATACACACATTTGTACAGACTAGTTAATAATCTTAACCGGCTGCGCACCTTTGCTTAGTACGTGTCTGTCTTTTCATACAACCTGGGAATGGAAGAGGTGCCGAGGTGAGAGAAATCTTTTCTTACTTTTGGCAGGTGTTTACCTTATTCTGACTTTTCTCCTCTGGTTCCTTTGACAAAGTCCAGGCGGTGGAGGAGTATCACTCGGCAGTTATCTTGCCAGGGCTGATATACAGCGCACTTGGAGCGAACCCAAAGCAAACCTGTTAAATTCGGGACATTCTGAAAAGACACGTTGCCAAGAAAAACAGTTGCTAGGTGTCTGATGGAGCAAAAAAATGAAAATGGAACCAGGAGTCTATATCCTGTGCAAATGTAATATATGCTACGAGTTAGTTTAATGCATGCATTACTGTTGTAGTTCATGTAGAAGATATGCAAAGTGTCAGACTGTGCATAATAAAATGTACTTGGTTATTACCTACCAGCATAATACGCATACATTCTTACTTTAGTTATGCTGCGGCATGTGAAGTGTTTGTGACAAAGATGAAATGAAATGAAATGTAATTAACACAACTTTGTTTGTCTTAAATACAGGAAAACGAATAACTGCACAAATTGTCTATACAAGCCAGAAATTGTGCAACATTCTGTCCACTGACCTTGAAATGTTATTGTGTCACCAATATAAACTTTCTAAACAATTACTACACTTACGCAGGCTAAAGTAATGCCATTCAAATAGGGACGTGTACTGTATATGAACTTCTGATATACAATATATGTCATTTCATGCTTATAGGAATTAAAATGATTCCTACCACATTGCCATTAAATTCTCAATCCTGATTTGTCAGAAGGTTTCCAGTTAATTATACATAATTATTGATAAATTATAATACATGGAGTCAAATGATTTGAGAAAAAAAATAATTATATAATTTTTTTTATATTTATATAGTCTGGTGAAGTTGCTGTAAGTGATGATAAAAAGAAATTTGTCTTTTGGATATAACACGTTTATTATGAGCTTGTTGTTCATAATAAATGAATATGTGTATTAATAAGTGCAAAACTTTTCAAAATGTGTGTAAGTGTAAAATAATCACTTCCAGGGTTTACACCAGCTCACATAACAGAACTCCTTCATTGAATATTTTTCTAAAACAGCATGCCATGCCAATTTTTTTCTCTCAATTTTATGGTCTCCTATTCAGATGCAGGTACCGATACATTTTTATCTTTGACTACTCACCACTAGTGACATATCCAAGTGCTCAAGTGTCGTGAGTGCCTGTAGGCCTACAGAAAAAAATAATAAACACTGACATATTTTCACATGGAAAATAAAGTCACCCCAGTTGGTTCACTTGGGGTTCTCAGATTTCTTCCCAGCTCCCAAAAACATGCTGGTAGACAGATTGGCGTGAATGAGTCTGTAGATGTGTGGATCCACCCAGACACACAAGAAGTAAATAGACACTCAAGAGTTATCCATTCTATACATACTGGAAAATAAAACTGCAAAGTGGGCATGTCTGCACATTGAAGATATTTTCAAGAAAAAAAAATTGGGGAGACGTTAGATGAGTAATAGAACACATCAAGATGTTTTTTTTTTTTTACATTTTTGTCTGTTTGTCTGTTTGTTTGTACGCGCATCATGTAAAAAAAACTGAACAAATTTTAATGGGGTTTTCACAGGTGTATTTGGCCGAGTTTGAGGTAACATACAGGCCTTGGTTCATCGCAATTGGCCTATGGAATGAGAAGATATGCTAACTTGAATTTGAAAAAATCATTAGTTCTCATCATCTCAAGATGGTGCTGTACATTTTTAAATACACGTTTATGAGTGTGCGATTGAAATCTACTTAATAAACACAATCTTCATCCCGCGCACTTTAGGGTAACGTAAAAATTTTAGTTCATTCCAAAATTCAACAGATGGCACTGGATATTTTTTAAAACATGCTTATGAGTTTGCAATTAAACTCCATGTGAAAGCACATCTAGTATAAAATATATGAAGCAATAATATTGCTATTATTAGGACTCTTATTTCTTTCTTTCCTTCCAGATTGGAAGAGGCTCACCTTTAAACCTTAGAAGTGACCATTTAATAAAATATATATTTTAAAAGAGATCATAGTGGCCTGTCCAAGAGACACATAGCTACAGTAGGAAGACTGACATACCGCTTTCTAGTGTTAACAGAAATATAGTTCATAACACGGTAAAGGGTAGAATATTAATGAGTTATAACCTGTTTCAGCTGGGTTTTCTGAAAGACATCTTCACGCTGTTCAAAGATCTAAACCTCACCTGCTTAAAAATCTAAGATGTTTTAGCGCATACATTTTTTCATTAGTCTACAAGTCTCTGTTTACCCACATATCAGAGACTGTATGTACAGTACAGTACATAGAGCCCAGTGATGAACTGATGCCTGAGATTGCTACCTAATCTGTTTTTTTTCCAAGTAATGTCCTTTTTCTGACTCTGTATCAGAAAATATAATGCTTTTCCAAGGACATGCAAGGGTTTTTAAATAAATTTTAAGCGCTGATTTTATACAGCTATATATTATTCATCTACTGTATATAGAATAACTATAATACAAGCTATCCAGACCCGGTTGCCAATGACAATAAATGCAATACTGGTCCACTGCAGTGTCCTAGTAGGCTGTTACTAGTGATGTACTGTATGCTTGTAATCATCATTCTCTTAATTTTCTCTTATCAGCTTATACAAAGTTTATTTGTTAGTCACTTAGGATTGCTGCTAACACTACAGGCAATTTGGGAACGCCATGGATGTCTTTGGACTGTGGGAGGAAACTGGATTACCCAGAGGAAACGCACCAAGCACGAGGAGAACTGTAAACTCCACAGACACAGACCCCAAGGCGGGAATCGAACCATGACCCTCGAAATCAACAATTAAAATGATTATACACTTATTGTGATTCTCTGGGGTAAAATAAAAGCCAGTTTAAAAATAAATATACAACGGACAATATAAGTCAATGGGGCTAGTCAAAATTGGTAACAGGATAAAACACTACCACTTATTATTAAGAATTATCTTCTTAATAACGATAAACAAATAATGAATTGTTAACACCTGTTGCCATTCATCCTTGTAACTTTCTTAAGCAAAAAGAATAGTCTCCATCCATCCATCCATCCATCCATCCGTCCATCCAGGAACCTCTGTAGTCCAACTAGGGACCATGGAGGCCAGTGGTGATTACTCTTGTATTTATTCCCATTTTATGACGTCGTAGGACACTCATTCACACACTATGGGCAATTTGGGAACACCAAGCCAGGGGTAGCTCAGTGGTTAAGGCATTGGACTACTGTACGGTTCAGAAATCCCAGGTTCAAACCCCACAACCACCAAGTTGCCACTGTTGGGCCCTTGAGCAAGGCCCTTAACCCTCAACTGCTCAGATGTGTAATGAGATAAAAATGTAAGTTGCTCTGGATAAGAGCGTCTGCCAAATGCCTAAATGTAAATGCAAGTAGCCTAACCTGCATGTCTTTGGACTGTAGGACAAAACCGGAGTACCCGGAGGAAACCCATCAAACACGAGGGGGTGATTGAGTGGATGGGTGAGGGGATGAGCGAGTCAGTGAGTGGATGAGTGAGTGAGTGAGTGAGTGGATAAGTAAGTGGATGAGTGAATGGATTAGTGCGTGGGTGGATGAGTGAATGGATGAGTGGGTAGGTCGATTAGTGAGTGAGTGGATGAGTGAGCGGTTGAGCGGCGAGTGAATGGATGACTAAGTAGATGAGTGGGTGGGTGAGTGAGTGAACAAGTTTTTGAGTGAGTGAATGAATGGGTGGGTGGGTAGATGAGTGAGTGGACGAGTGGGCGAGTGAGTGGATGGATATGTGAGTGAATGGACGAGTGGTTGAGTGAGTGGATGGATAAGTGAGTGGATGAGTGAATGGATGAGTGATTGGATTAGTAAGTGAGCGGGTGAGTGAGTGGCTGAGTGAGTGGATGGATGACTAACTAGATGAGTGGGTGGGTGGATGAGTGAGTGGATGATCGAGTGGTTGGGTGGATGAGTGAGTGAGTGGATGGATACGTGAGTGAGTGGACGAGTGGGTGAGTGATTGGATTAGTGAGTGAGTGGAAGAATGAATGGATGAGTGGGTAGGTCGATTAGTGAGTGAGTGGATGAGTGAGCGGGTGAGTGAGTGGATGGGTGAGTGAATGGATGACTAAGTAGATGAGTGGGTGGGTGGATGAGTGAGTGAGTGTATGGATACGTGAGTGAGTGGACAAGTGGGTGAGTGAGTGGATGGATAAGTGAGTGGATGAGTGAATGGATGAGTGATTGGATTAGTGAGTGAGTGGATGA
>JAQMYK010000021.1:11076458-11086911 GCA_030014345.1 Clarias buthupogon
GCCTGGCCAGGGAATCGAACCCGGACCCCTGGAGGTGCAAGGCGACAGTGCTAACCACTACACCACCGTGCCGCCATGATAAGAATTGACCATCTCAAATGCAAACATACTGTATAAATAAATAAAAAATGTATTTCTTTAAAAAAATAAGTCTATTTTAAATGAATTGCCACAGAAATGAGTCGTTATATGTCACTGAATGAATTTTTCCTGATTGCTACTGGTCAGTTTCCCAATCAGAGAGTAAAAATAGATAGTTAAGAAATAATCTGACTAACTACAGTGAAAGTCGCTATGTTCATTTTCACGAGTTGTCTTCAGTTGAACTATTTACATAAACGCGTGCAACTGGTTTCTAAAGAAACTAGAGTAGCTGAACAGCCGTTTAAAAATTTTTCATTGCATCTATACAGTATATTATATTATTTTTCAAATGCTTAAATAATTCTGGTGAAATATTTTGCGTGGTCTGCGTTCTGACCAGTGAACGACTCCTGCTCCAATTAAATGATTAAATTCGCTATTAGAAATGTGCATACACAGGCCGACCTACATCGTCTTCTTGTTCCGCTACATACAAGCACGTCTCCGCGTTCACACTAGCGAAGCGCTCAGACGTTAAAATGAGCTTTCCCTGAAAGCCTTTTGATTAGATTACACAGTAAGAGTATCAGCTTTGTCCAAATCTGTGAAAACTGTCTCGCGCCGTTCGATTAAAAGAGGCTGCATCAAAGAGCGTTCACGAACGACACGTATTCAGCATCAGCCGCAGCGAGGTGACTGTTCTTTCGAAACCTTGGCTGTTTTTTTTTTCAGGGTCGCTTACCACAAATGTGCAATTTCTAGGTGTCCAATTACTGTGTACCAGCCATCTGTTCATATACACACCGTGTCAGCCAGCAGCGACCACTACAAGGCCACTGACCGGATATTATCCGGATAATGCACCTACACAGCAGGAAAACTGACGTTGCGGTAATCTGACACACTTGTTCCAGTGCCGCAGTGTATCATGCACAGCATGTCAGTCTCTGACCGCAGTCCTGCGGTTGTCTGGATATTTTTGGTTGACAGGGTTATTCAAAGCAAAAGCCCTGATGTGAAGGAACACAGATCGCAGCTCTGTCGTATTATTCAATCTGATTGGTTGAACCGTGTTGATTTGATTTCGGTAACAGCACGGCCCTGACTGCTGGTAGTCCCGCCTGCGAGGGTTTTTATTTATAACCGTCGATGACTGATGCACCATGTAATCAGAGCATGTAGTTGTTGATATGATGAAGGTTTCTTTCTAAGGACACATTTATTTAACACTTTTTTATTTCATGTTGTGTTGTGTCAGTAGGTAGGGTGTAGGAGTTTGTATGTGTTACAGTTTTCTTATGACAGAGAGGGGAAAAAAGCCTGGTGAGATATCGACTGTAAAAACATAAGCGATTAAAGGATATTTTTCGACATTTCTAGAAAGAACGGTACGTCCCATCAATAGTGCCAAATATATTTCCTTTTTTGTCGCCAACCGTATACTAAGTGCCTATATAACTAAGCGATGTCACAGTGCTGTTGTGCTGGATATCAGCACGGCTGAAATGCGTTCGTATGCACGATAGTGCAGCCCAAGTGCTGAAAATATGACATCCATGATGATATTTAATATAACAGAACGACCTCGAGTGCAATATTGCTTTTATAGAACAGTTCCACAAACATCAACAGTTTATGATGTTTGTTTATTTAGCCAGTTGTTTTGCTCTTCAAACAAACAACATTATATCCCTCCGCGACAGGCAGAGCTGATGACCAACCGACATTTAGTTTGATTAACAATTGCCAGTTAAGCGTCCAAGTGCTGTTATGCTCTATATCGTCACTCATGGAATCGCTCTCTTTCAATCACGTTACTTCATCAGAACTAACTGATGTTAGAACCAGATTATATATATTTTTGTAATGAATAAATAAGATAGCGTAGTGTTTAACATAACCAGGGCTTTTTATTATACTGATCTTAGATAAGGATAAGTTTACTTGAAGGTCAAAATAAGAAAAAAAAATACTAAGAGTAAAATAAGGTAACAGCATTTCTTCTTTAGTTTGGTAAACCTCATTGATTGTCTTTAAGATTTTGACTTTATGTAGCAGAGACTGGATTTGATTTCTTTGCATATTCCATGGATCTTTGTCATGGCTGCCAGAACCGCAGTTTTTTTTTTCTTTTAAAGTTCATACTTGCTTTATTTATAATGTCGAAAAAAAAAGAAAAGAAATAGTCATCTCTCCCCAAGCACACGGACACATGGTCAGATGGCAAAATCAATGAAAAGCTCCTGTTCAGTAGAGGAGACAGGACGGCGTTTAGAGAGAAGAGAGACTTAGTGCACTCATTTTAATAGATGAGGGGGAAAAAAAGCTGTTTTCTTTGAGTTTATGTCATAAACTATTAAGATGTTCTTTGTAAATGTGAGCAAGGCTTTATGGAAGCCAGCTTGAAAACAGAAAAAAAAGCTTCAGAGGGTTATAATAACAGTATATGAATCAAAGAGGAAAAAGACAATGTAATAATCAAGAGGAGTCAAAGTAACACAGAGGAAAAGACTAAGAGTCAAAAATGACTGTAAGAGGGAAACACCGTACGAGTCCGAGAGTCAAGATAACACTGATAGTCAAGTAGACAAACGACAACAATATAAAAATCAAAGATTCCAAAGAACACTACCACCACAAAACGAGTCAAAGTGTACACATTTATATTACACACACACACACACACACACACACACACTGTTTAACCTATTACATAACCTAAATGGCATGTTACCAAATTAAAACCTACATAGAAGAAAAAATTTTTTTTGTCTTTGACATTATTTTGACTCTAACTTTTCTGTTGTTTTTCTGTTGTTGCTTTCTCTTTGGTTCTTATAGTGGTAGTGTTCTCCTATAACTTTTACTGATGGGGCTGTTATTGTTGTAGTACCCGTTGCCTCTTCCAGCGGTGGTGGTGTTTTTTTGACTCTTTGACTTTTATAGTGTTGTTGTTTTACCCTTTGATTCTTATAGTGTTGTTGTTTTACCCTTTGATGCTCGTAGTGGTGTTTTTGTTGTTGTTGTTTTACCCTTTGATTGTTATAATGTTGTTTTTATTGTTGTTTTACTCTTTGATTATTATAGAGCAATTTGTTGTTGTTTTACTCTTTGATGGTTGATTCTTTGAGTGCTGTTTTTGTGTTGTTTTATTGTTTGACACTTATAATGTTGTTGTTGTTGTTGTTGTTGTTTTACCCTTTAATTCTTATACTGTTGTTGTTGTTGCAGTACCCGTTGGCTCTTCTAGTGGCGGTGGTGTTCTTTTGGGTTTTTCATAGTTTTGTTGCTGTTTTACCCTTTGATTATTATGGTGTTTTTTGTTGTTGTTGTTGTTTTACCCCGTGATTATTATGGTGTTGTTTTTGTTGTTGTTGTTTTACCCTGTGATTATTATGGTTTTGTTTTATCTTTGATTCCTTTTGTTTTTATTGTTGTTGTTTTACCCTTCTTATAGTATTGTTGTTTTAATCTTTGATTGTTATAGTGCTGTTTTTGTTGTTGTTTTACCCTTTGTCTCTTCTAGTGTTGTTTTTGTTGTTGTTTTACTGTTTGACTCATGGTGTTGTTGTTTATCTCTTTGATTCTTATAGTGTTGTTCTTTAACTCCTTGACTCTTACAGTGGAGTTATTATTGCTTTACTACTTGACTGTGTTATTTTTTGACCCTACTGTTTTGACCCTCTCTTATAGTCATTTTTTTTTATCAGTCTTAGTGTGTTATTTTGACTCTGCTTGATTATTACAGTGTTTTTTACTCATTGATTCAAATACTGTTATTATAACTCTCTGACTCTTGTTTTTGTCTGTTTTCATTCAACATTTTGGCTTCCATAAAACTTTGTTCAAAAAATGTGTGTGTGTGTGTGAGTAAAGTTATCTCAATATTACACTGCCTGGCCAAAAACATGTTGCCGTTTCATAAGGGTAAAATTATTGGTCTACATTAAGCAAAGAAAACAACTAAGAATATAAAAAAATGATTGGAACTGGGTTAAGAACCCTTTAACACATTATCAAAACCTGGAAGGATAGTGCATTCCCAAAAGAAACACTTGGTGAAGATGTAGGGTAAAAAAAAAAGTCTGGAATGGAAAGACGTTCAAGTCCAGATTGACCCTATTCCATAGCGATGGGCGCATCACCAGGTTATCTAATTCCTACAGGTTACCAGGTTATAATTAGGTTTCTTAGGTACAGTAGCTACTGTCGTTAGTTTTTGTACATTTATGTTGTTAGTTTATTTTGTATTTAGCACCTTGGTCTTGAACGAACATTGTTTCGTTTCATTGTGTACTCAACTGTATATGGTTGAAATGACAATAAAAAGCCTTGACTTGACTTGATTAGGGAATGAAGGGAAGCGCATAAAGTGATGCACCATCATGCATAGTGGCCACTGGGATTGCTTCATTTGTTCAGTTCTAGGCTCAGCAATGTTATGTGGCAATAAAATAAGGTCAGCTGCCGACCTGAATGTACTGAATGACCAGGTTTTCACATCTATGGAGTGTTTCTTGCTGTCTGAAATTCAAATTTCAGCTGTCTGACGAGTTTATCAGTTCTTGGTGAGTGCTTTTTCTAGGTGTGGTGCCACTTCTAAGCGATAGCATGTGTACTTGTACTTGCACGTGGACTGAAAGAATGGCATCTAGCCTTTACACAGATCTTATCTACGACATTAAACACGTGAGAAAACATATTATTCATATTTATACAAATATCTTTTTACCAATCAGCGCCGCATTTACAAAGGATCTTAGAGGGGAACTCTTACCTCTTGGTCATTTTTAAACATTTAGATGTACATGTACAAACAAAAACGTGAGAAAAAAAAAGTTTGTCCTTTTTCTATTTTTGTATTGACAAGAAAATTAGCTCCCCCCCCTAGTGTGACCTCATATAAGTAGATCCTCTCCCCCCCCCCCCCGCTTGTTGTTCCTCAGCTCTGCTGTCCTCTAAAGGGTGTGGCTCAGAAGTAGCTCATTTATATAGACACTGAAACAGCACAATCAGTAGAGGATTATCTGAGAGGTATTTTTGCTGGATCATTAACAGATACAGTATATGTACTTTAAGGGAGCTCTGAGACCTACGTACAGTATGTTTACTTGTTAAAGACGTAGTAAAATATAGGACGTTTAAGTCTAAAAGTAAAAATTAAAATTGAGGTAGTTCAATTCAAGGAGAAATTTCTTAGAAATTGGATGAGTGAATCATAATAGGACTTTTTTTTAAAGCATTTAAGTTAGTGATTCTATGATTGGCACATCATATCGTACTGTATGAAGGAAGAAGGAAGAAAAGACATTCTCAGATCTGTTCTCTTGTTTGTAATAGCGGTCAGTTTTTTAACTATTAAGTAATCTGTATGGATGAAGAGTAAGGTTTAATCGATTCTCTTCTGCTTGGCCATTTAAAAAGTGTTGTTCTGCAGCAGACATAATGTGCATTTATTATTTGTGAGTTGTGCTTTAAAACGCTTTCAAACGCTTTTAAACAATTAGATTATGTAAAAATATTTATGCAATACATAATAGGTGATGCAAAATTTGTTGCATGATGCCATTTTATAAGAAAAAATTAAAGTGTTGCTCCTTTTTAGTATAAAGTACCAATAAATCTAAATGCTCACATGTCAAAAATTTTTTATTCAACTGGACTGCTACGAGTAGTACACAGGTTAGACTAAACCCAATGTGAATGGCAAAAATAACAACCAAATGTGAAGTAAAAAAAAAGTCTTTCGATTGCACCTGTTTAGGGGTCGCCACAGCGGACGCAACCCTCTCATTTTACCCAGGCTTGGGACCGGCACTGCATCCAGTGGCTAGGGATTGTACATTGAGTGGGAATTGAACCCAGGTCACATGGTAGGCGAGAAACCTACCATACCAATGCCCTGAGCCACCAATGCCCTGAGTTGGAGCAAATGTACTTGGCATAAAGAGGGGAAGTGGGAGTCTGGGAATTGAACTCTACGGAAAGTGTGACAATTTAAATCCAACAAAGCGAGGATACACTATAGTGTATGATAGGCGGACTGTGTAGTTTAGGCAATGAGCAATGGAATACCCCCGGGTTGATCCTGAGTCCATGAGTTTCTGCACATGTTCTTCTCATGTCAGCATGGGTTTCCTCTGGGTTTTCCGGTTTCCTTTTTACTTCCATAAAATACAACAAGGGTGGATTGAATACGCTAACTTACTCTTAGACGAACGTGTGACTCTGAATACTGAAGCTAAATGAATAGAAGAATAATTGGGTAATTTATTCACAGTTTGTTTTGATTACTTTTCATATACGACTTTAGCAGCATTTTCATTCTTTCCGTAATTTTGTTTCGGGATTAAAAATTGATTGTTCATGTTGATAAAACCTATAAAACATAGGTTTCAATATAGGTTCTGAACTTTTATTGTTAATTAGAATTTGTAAGATAGAATATTTATGAATATGATACCTAGCTGACTAGCATACTTTATAACTAGCAAAAACAAAATTAACAGTTTTCCTAGCATAGCATAGCAAAAGAGTAGCCGAAGGTAGCACTCAGAAACCAGCAGTTTGCCTTTTTAATCAAGAAAATAGTGTTAAAAAATTATATTCCTTTTTAATTTTTGGTAAACAACCAAAAACCATGTTGTTCTTTCTCCTGTTTGATGTCTAAACCATATTCTTATCTTGGGTTGGCTACTCATCACCTCCTTCAGACATGTACCTCTCTTTGACGTCACTGCAACGCTTAATGATTTCAAGCTTCTCGTAACTTGTCTCTACTAGCTATTTGTTTGTACAAAGTCTGAACAATAGCTTTCAGTATTGTTGTAACAGCTAATGCCACACAGCATGCTAAGGGGAAACATTTGACCTCTTAAATCTGTAAAACCCTCAAACAATAAATGGATTAATATAATAATCCAGAACTGCTCACTTCCTTTAATCATTTTTTTCAAATATGCAAATTATACCAACAGAGAGAGCTAGAGGCAAAGAGCATGCAAAAAGTTTGCTGACCAGAATTGTTTATTCAAAGTAGCTAGCGTAGCATTGTCACACACATTTCCAACTTATCTGAATAAAAATGCATGGAGTGCACATGATGATCCGATTTTTGAGAGAAATCTACACTGCTGATCGAAATCCTTTCTGTTTATGCGAGGAAAACTGTAAACCGGTGTATGTTTCCACGATTATCAGGAATTTGAAAAGTAACATAGCTAAAGCATGAGTAGCCAGAAAGTCATAGCTACCATTAACCAGCTATCTTGCTTTTTTTGATGAATTAAAACACACAGCTCTAAGAGTAGTCCTAGATTCAAATACGTTTCTGCAGTGTTTCCCCACAGCTGTGAACACTATGTGCAGGAAACACATAAACCCAAATTATGCAAATATCGTGCGATCTTAGGTAATCATAGACAGATCGTCAGATTGTTTGTGAGAATTTATAAATGAGGTTCCAGAGAAATCCTAGCGGCCGAAATATTGTTAATGCAATGAAATATAGACGCAGGGTTAGACGTAGGGGCAGTGGTGGCTCAGTCGGTTAAGGCTGTGGGTTACTGATCGGAAGGTCGGGGGTTCGAACCCCAGCATCGCCAAGTTGCCACTGTTAAGCCCTTGAGCAAGGCCCTTAACCCTATCTGCTCCAGGGGCGCTGTAAACTGGCTGACCCTGCGCTCTGACCCCAGTTTCCTAATTGGAATATGCGAAGAAGACATTTCACTGTGCTGTAAAGTACATGTGACAAATAATTGAACATTCTTCTTCTTCTTAAAACCATTGTGGCATTTTTTTTACACTATTTAAATGTACATTGTAGTCATTTCAGTACAGAAGGTGGGTTGTGCCTCATCATAGTAGTTTAAAAATCTGCAGAATTTATAGTTTATTGTTGATGTGGGAAGCTTTGAATAAGGAGATTTACATGGCGCAAATCTTCTAAAATGACTAACTCCAACCCTGCACACTAAACTACTATGTGCTATAGATACTAAATTCCTGGGAGGTCCATGAATAAACTGACTACAACTAAACTGTAAAATAGCATGCATCATTAATGCGTTACTAAAATCGTGGCTACCAAAATTGATATTAACGCGTGAAAAATCATAGCTATTCTTGACAATTTGCAGCAAGTTCTTGCATGTAGTTGGTACTTTGTAACAGTTGGTAGGTCAATCTTTACAGTTCTTGAACAGTTCTTGAATATTCAGCACGAGTTTTGTATAATCTTAATAGATTTAGAAGTACATTGTAACATTTCATATCTACTGCAGAGTCAATGTTTAGGTAATAAGCGCATGCGATGTCACAGAGCCGAGTGAACAAGAACTGTCAAGAATTTCAGTTCAGGTTCAGGTCTGCTAAAAAACTCAGGAACGTGGGAAAGGCTCCTTATGGAAGGAGTCGCCAGTGACAGTGATTTATACTGTTTACAACTGAATACATTAATGTGAACAATTTATGGATGTTTCATAGGATGACAATGTAATTATTTTACTGTTTATTCTTCAAACTGCAGAGTATTGGGAAAGAGATGGAGTTCTGCCATTTAATGCAACATTTAATCTTTTACTCTTTCAAAAAGTTATAAATGTTTTGCAGTAGGTTATATGTATTCTGGTTGTTTTGGCAATGTTTTAGTGTAAAAAAAAAAATGCTTCAAGTAAGAGCCACGTTAAAAAAAATATTTATTTACTTTTTAAAATAATTGTACGAGCTCTAAGGCCAGCACAATAAGAACTCAATCACTTTATTTGGCTAGTCACAGTCTGTGAATAAATTTGAATAAATCGAAATGTGCCCTTATTTTAAAAGTGGTCAGTTCGTGATAGCCAAGCAATTTTTATTCATGGTCTTGCATAAACCGCAATCAGTCAGACTGTTTAATTTTAATGCAGTTACATCAGTCTAGGATTGCAGCTTCAGTGTCTATGCCTCCTGTTAGTCAGAAATCAGATATGGATGAATGAAATCGCCTGCCACCTGGACTCTACTGTACCTTTTGTGTGCATTGCATTGTCTCCTCACTGTTTTATTAGCAAGTGAAATATCTTCACACAGTAAGAAGCTTGGTAAAGCTGGTTGGGAAAAAATATTACGTCAGTTCGTTAACTTATTATCATAATCATTTATTATTAGTTTGGATACGCTTTAAGTTTTATATATAAATGTGCACTCAGTGTTGATCAGCTTTTCCTAACAGCGTCTCTGAAGGTTTACGCTAAAACCCTGACACACAACATGAATTTGTACTATTTCTGATTAAAATCTCTTCACCTTTTTCCGTTTCTTTTCACTTTCTAATTCATAAAGGCTTAGCGATAAGCTGCGATAAGCTGCTCACACACTGGTTTGTGTGACTGTGACCATTAAATAAAGCCATTAACTTCAAGCACTGGGTTTTATACGCAACCTTTTCCCCCCCTTGCAAAACTGAGTTGTATTATGCATTATAAAATGATTGATTACTTATGTCTAGTTTTGGTCTTTTCTAAGGATTAAACTTTGAAACTTGTTTTATTGCTGAAGAATTACGACGCTAATGCTGAAGTTTTACAAAGCCCAACTGAAACACAGCTCATTCCGTGTACCGCGCTTTAATGAGTTCTAGCCTCAAAAACAAGCGCGTCAGGAATTTTCCTATTGTTCGAGCGTGTTGTCCTGTATTGGGGTAATTATTCTGTCATTTCACCTAGTTGCAGTTTTGATTTAGAAACATTAACGTTACAGCCAATCTCTTCACAAGCTCCCAGTTAACCACAAATCTCAGGAGATGTGATTTTATTTTCTACATCCAAACCTCAGCATGCGCTTCACCAGCGCCAGTAACTTCATCTGAATTCTAACACGTTGCTAACAACAGTAAGTCCTTTCACTGGTGTTAGATTTGTATTTTTTTTGTTAATTTAAAAATCACCTTGAATTTCACATCACTGTGGTCGAATGGAAAGATTGTCCAAGTTTTAAAAACTTTCGAAGGGTTCGAAAGTGGCTTTACTCGATTGGTTCGGTGTTGATTTGAAATATAACTAGTCTTACGCTACAAATTTATGTGGAATATTACAAACAGAGCAATATTTTTTTTTCCTGGATAGAAATCCCTAGTAACTTTAACATGGACAAATTTTAACTAGAATAATTTTTTTTAGTTATAGATGTTTAGAAATAAAGATACATAAAACCTATATAAATGTATGTAAGAAATAAGATAGTCAGTCAGTCATCTTCTATACCGCTTTATCCTGTATTCAGAGTCGCGGGGGCCTGGAGCCTATCCCGGGAAGCTTCGGGCACTAGGCAGGGTACACCCTGGACAGGGTGCCAATCCATCGCAGGGCACACACACATACACACATTCACA
>JAQMYK010000021.1:11087011-11097020 GCA_030014345.1 Clarias buthupogon
GAGGAAACCGGAGTACCCGGAGGAAACCCACCAAGCACTGGGAGAACATGCAAACTCCATGCACACAGAGACGGAAAGAAATAAGATAAATATGTGAAAATATAGGCAATGTGGATAAATATTCATTGGACAGAGAACTGAGATGTGGAACAAATATATAATACACAATATGAAATGTTCAGCTTCCTTGTATTAAGTTCAGAAGCCATCATTTAAGGATGTGTAATAATTTTGATTTTTTTAAATACCTGTATAGCTTCAATCAGTTGGTGTTTTGATTATAGTGGTCTTTTATTTTATACTACTGATTAAGTATGTGTGGCTCAGTAGCCATGACCCTAAAAACCCACTTTCGTTTTGGTAGGAATGAAGTCATTACTGCGTATTTGATTAGAATCAAGAAAAACAACAAAAATGTGTATAATTGAAGTACTAAAGGGCAGGCATTTCCAGTAGAGCTTAATGTTTCAATGAATTCCTTCAGTAGAGCATGGTGTTGGAGTTGGCGAATACCACATAGTGTTTGTGTGTAGTTGTGTGTAATCGGCGTGTAATTATTAAACAAGTACGAATATTAGTTACTTTTACCGCGTTGAGGTTGATTATTTTCCGATAACGGCGCATTCCAATGTGTTTTATTCATAAATATCAGTTTCTATGTCAGGACTCTACAATGCACTGGTTCATGTGTCTTCTGGTCATTTTGTTCAATCTCCACCTGTCCAGTTTCAGTGAACTTGTCTGGCCCCAACATCCATTCCATGGTCAAAGGTCTCTGAGAGTCAGTGTGTGTGTTTTGTTTTTTTCTCTTCACATTCTGATGTTTGATTTAAACATTAACTAAAGCTCCAGACCTGTATCTGGATGATTCTGTGCATTGTTTCAATGCCACATGATTGGCTGTTTTAAAGCGTGCATGTAAGTCCTGGGCATTTTTTGAATTTTGTGTTTGAATCCAATCTTACTGTAGGACTTTTTATTGGGATATGAAATACATAAGTACATTCTTAGTTGATAACTAACACTAGGAGATCAACAACCGTTGCTTTTGATTGAACCTTAGGGATCTAAGTTTTCAAGGTCTTCCATTTTATAGTGTAATCAGAACTCAGTATTTGA
This sequence comes from Clarias buthupogon, assembly GCA_030014345.1. Lineage (NCBI taxonomy): Eukaryota > Metazoa > Chordata > Actinopteri > Siluriformes > Clariidae > Clarias > Clarias buthupogon. The sequence goes on from JAQMYK010000021.1 coordinate 11,088,131, forward strand.
AATGCAACAGATTCTTCACAACAAACAATCTAAAGCTATTTAAGTTGTGGTGTGTTTCAATGACTTTCTGATGGATACATTGCTCGGGTTTCGAGAAACTATTGACGGATCATATTTTTAACCAATGGACCTTCTTATATGGATCAGTTGATCCATCGATCCATCATCTATACCACAAATCCTGTGTAGGGTCACAGAGGCCTGTAGCCTATTCCAGGGCACAAGGAGGGATACATTTAGTCGCAAAGCATAAGCACACACACACAGTCATAAACTACAAGCAATTTACTGTAGAATTGCCACACAGCCTAGACCACATGTTTCGGGATTGTACAAGGAAACCCACCAAGGACTGAGAAGAATATATACAGACCTCACACACACAGACTTGAGCAGAGATCGAACCCCAATCCTGAAGGTGTGAGGTGATTTAAGCCATGTGCCACTGGCCTACACACACACACATCATATATCACTTAATTCAAGACAGAATTCCTGTGCGTGGACGTGGAGCATATGTAAGAATGTAAGAAAGACGAATCGTCCTCTGCTGGACCTCCAGTCCATTGTAGAGCACCATACACACACATGTTCACACATATGGGCAATTTAGTGCATCCAACACCAGACAGTCAGGATTAAAAATAGGATCAGGATTTATGCTTCAAACACACAAGACCTTCACAGCTTCCAAACAGTTATATCATATATAGGTCACATAACCCCTTAAGGCTATTAGAGAAATATTAGGCTATCATATAACCTCTAGCGCTTTCAGAGTTGTTGTAAGGCTTATCTGGATTTAGTGAACTTTCCCGCTCTTTATTGATATACTGTACTGCGAACACTCCAGTAGTGCTATCAGTGGCCTAGAGGAACCCTCTGATTTAGATACACTATCTCGTCATACAGGTTTTATCTCAGGGGTTGAAGTAATAATAGTAATAAGAATTAAAAAAAAAAAAACATACCACCACCACCACTAATCTTTACCTCACATCTATTTTCGGGGTCTTTAAACCCTCATGATTCTTTCCTAAAGCTTGAACAGCTTCAAGATTTTAAGATCTGCGGGACCTTTTTTTGTCAGATAGGACAGACAAAACTCATACTGTCTGTTCCTCTTTCTCTGTCTGCTTTTCCATGTAACATCTATTGTCCATTTTGTTTCTGCTCTTAATGAGGTCATGTTGGCGCCTTTTGCAATCCATAGCAGCTCAGGAAGAAAAAAAAAAGGATCAACTTCCTTGGCCTTGAGTTCATGTAGTTTCTGTGAATCTCCTCCTCTTGTTGTTTTACTCCTCAACATGCCAGTATATGGATTGGTGTGTAGGTGCGAATGAGTGTGTGAATGAAGTGGCTCTTGGAGATAGAACTTAACATTTCACAATAAATGTATTTTCTCCTGTGCATGCTTGTCCCACGTTGGGGTAATATTAGGTGACGTGACAAGTTTTCAGTAGGGAAATTTTGCTTTTTTTTTTTTTTTTACATCAGACTGTTATGCAACGGGTCTCTGGCTGAGGAAGGGGCACTGATCGGCTCACCATATCACATGTAGTAAATCATGTAACCAATCATAGATGAGATGGAATACTTGAAACCAATCATAACGCAGTAAGCGGGATTTATGGGAAATGACACAGTCGGAAGCCTAACCTAACCTCAAAATTGGAGAAATGGTACATGTACATGTTATAAATTAAATATAATATAATATGTTTTCACATTTCATATTCTGATTACATTTTTTGTGCATGCATTTCTTAGAGTCCGTGTAAAAAGTTAATCTTTAAATCAGAATCTCTAACTGGAATGATTTCAATCATGTTGAAAATACTGTCCATGTTAACATATTTACTGTAAAGCCATCAGCCATCGCTCTGATCACGACCGGGTGTCACGCACAGCCTCTTCAGCTTCATAGCACACTGCTTTTCTGCTCCACCTAGGTAGATGCCCTATGGCTCTGATAGTAGGATTATATGAGTCCCCACATGCATGCAAACGGTATGCAAATCCATGCGGAAAGTTTTTCATCACAAAGTGTTTAAGAAAGACGGACGTGTTTATGCTTGCATTGTTTTCTGTGATTAAGCATTTTTCTTTCTTGTTTTTTTTTTAAATTCATGATGTGGCGCCTATTCCTTATTTTCTTCATTGCTCAGCACCTCTGATCTCGTACATACGCTCTTTAATTACGGTCACGTCTCGTACATCTGATGACAACTGACAACGGTTTTAGCTTTTTTTCAGCATACCCATGTAGGTGTATTTCTAAAGCTGCACACGTTGGAAGAACATGTTGTAGCAGGAAGCAGGCTTTGGCATGTATGTGAATGGACCTCCATATCAGAAGATAAAAGACACTGAATGCTGCCCTTGGCTACAGGTTTTGGATGCTGTACAGCTCTTTGAGGTTTAACTGAGTATAAAACGTAACTGAATCCAAGAACATTAGCCGAGGGCTTTCAAAATTCTAAGAAGAGGGTGCATCGTATATTCAACTGTGTGTGTTTTTTTTATTTTTTATTATTTTTTATAATAGTAGTGTGCAAAAATATAAGATTTACAGATAATCACAGGAAATTACACAAGAGATCACCACTATACAAACCAAGACTGGAAGCCAACCTGTTTTTCCAGACTACAGTTTACATTTACTTGGCAGATGCTCTTACGCATCAAAAATATCCTCCTGTTATTATAAATAGGTCACGGTCTAAGGAAACTACATGGTGGAGGAATTAGTACAAGTTGTTTGAGAAAGAAAGAAAAACAGTGCAAAAATAATGCTTGTTTAAGTGCTTGCTGAAAAGTTCGACTATTTCCAGTCTGTGACTCAGCTGTTTGTTTGACAGCCTGGGGAAATTCATTCCACCACCAAGGCGCCAGGGACAGAAGAGTCTTGACACATGGCTTCTCTGTCAGGTTGATCTGTGCTTGAGGTTCAAACATAATATAATGGCGTTACGTCACTAACTTTTTAGGTAGGTCTGGACTGGCCTGTTTTGTGCTTCGCTTTAGGCAAGTATCAGTGTTTTAAATCTTATGCAATTCTTTCGATGCAAATCTACATGAAGCCAGTGGACGGAACAGCGCCGTGGGAGGATGGTTGAGACCCGGGAAATAGGTAATGCAGCTGTATACTGGATCATTTGCAATGGCTGCATGGTACATAGGGAAGACCTGGCAGGAGCACGTTGCTTTAACTAAAGGCGAATGACATGACAAGGTATTGAATAAGGATTTCCGTGACTCTTTTGGAGAGAAATAGCCGGAGTCTCCTGGTGCTGTGCAGGATCAACATAAGCACTGGCCTGATGGTCTGGGGCTGGTAAAAATCTGAGCCGTAACATCAAATCAGGTATTAAGTCACATTTAGGTTATGCGTTTTGTTAGACTCCTGGTTCAGTAAGCTTCATTCTGATACATGGTTTATTTTTACAAAAATCGATTGAGTTACATATAATTTTTAAGTTGTATACATTTGCATTACAGGTGGTAAAATCTTGCTGTTACGGTCCAATCCTACAGGTGGTGTGCTCTAAAATATTCACAGATTCAAAGAATCCTTTAACATGATATTATATAATTTCTATCCGTTTTCACCCAGATGAGGATGGGTTCCCTGTTGAGTCTGGTTCCTCTCAAGGTTTCTTCCTATTGCCATCTCAGGGGGTTTTTCCTTGCCACTGTCGCCTTCACTGTTGGCTTGCTCATCAGAGGCAATCTCATTATTATCTAGACACATTTTTCTCACACATACACACTTCCATAAATTTTCTTTTCAAATTTTCTTCTTTTTTTGTTTGAAGCTGCTTTGAGACAATGACCATTGTTAAAAGCTCTATATAAATAAAATTGAATTGAACTGAATAAAGTAGGAGCAAGTTTTTTTTATAGAATTGAACATTTTTGTAGAGTAAATCTTACGAATAAATAATCTCAAATCAAGATACAGTAGTCATAAAACCGTGATACATACAGAAGCGTAATATCAAATCGGCATCTAGGTATCGTGATAATATTGTATCGGGCGTTCCCTGGTGATTCCCGTTCCTATTTATTACTGCATCATGTGCAGTTGCTGAGACATGGCCATTGCGTGTTTGTTTACAAGGAGTGGGTCTGAAAAATCTGTGAAAAATAAAAATTTTAGAATTTGCAAATGAGGATTCCCTGGCGTAGTAAGAAAAAGGAAACTTTTAGACTTATTTTGACTGGAGCTTGGATAGTGTTTATTAACAGTGTTTAAGGATTAAAATGTTGTTAAAGTCGATTTTGTACACTAATGGCCATACTTTATATATGCGTCTTTATATCTGATTTGACGAGTCACATATGTACTATATGTCGGGCTAGTTTGATGGACGAGTCGCTGTCCCATTTAGCACTGTGACGATGTTTCAATGCCCCCTAACACCATACTATTAAAGAACTCAAACATAATGCTTAAATTACAAAATTACTTAGCCAGCCAAACTAATTTCCCATGATTGTCCAGTGGTTGTTCTTTGATGAGTAATAAAACACAGCTAAGCAGCTACTACTGTAAGTTGTTTGTTAGCTAACCAGCTAGCTACCCTGCTAAACCTGAAGCAGGGTACCTAGTGTTCCTTGTGTTTTAAATGGCAACTCAAGTTATACAAGTTACACAAATTCCTGCGCAGCCTCATTCTTAGACGTTTTACGCACAATGAGGCAGCTTGTAGATCTTCACACCAGGTGGAGATTTATGTTGGTGGTGTTACAGTAGTATGTATGTGGTGGGTTTAATACTACTACTGATAATCACCTTATCTTTAAAATCTTCATAGAACAACATTAATCAGTTCTTTTTTGTTTGGACGAATTCAGAAAAAAATCTAAAAGCTGCTAGTAAAATTCTGATCTCCTGATCTCCAGCAGGGGGAAACATGTTATGTTGAACACTAAAGGAGAAACCTGCAGGAAGTTCAGTCAGCGATATAAAGCAGTACCCCATTGCGTCATGTGGCGTGACCTGAAATTTCTCGAGGGAGATCACAAGATCCTGACATCTCCCAACAGCTCAGACTCGTAATCATAAGTTCCACTATGTCACATCAAAAGGATCATATTGTGGGAACTTTGCTTTCTTCTTTGTAAAGAGTTAGATGTAACATTTCAAAGCATACAACATTTTACAAAGGAAAATAAAATGGAAAGATTATATCTTGGGCATTGCAGTCATATGAAGCATTCAAAGGTAGGTTGAAGAAGAGTTATTGAGGAAGATGATGTCAATGGAAATGGTTAGAATAAATATACAGAAATTCAGGCTTTTTTTGTTGGGTGCATTAAAGGACCAATTTGCAGTTCAGGAGTTCTATTTAAAATAAATACAGATCATCCATAAGGTTTTATTCACACAACACTACGTGACGTACATTTACACCACATAGCATTAACAAATTAATACTGATTATCAATTATACCAGTAAACTGGTGACCTTATCATTTATACCGTTAGGCAAGGCAATCCGGTGCTAACGTTAACATACTGTAGGGTAAAATGTTTTGTATTGTACTGTTATCTCTGTACATCTATAAATAATTTATTTTAGGCATCTAACTGGGTCAAAAATGTGTCTGTAGACAAGTAAATCAAGATCTGTGTGAAAAATAAAACAGCAATTTCTTCCCCCCAACCCATCGTATTAAGTCACTCCCACATCAGTGACAGGCACCAACCAAGGAGGGTGTAGGCCAACACATGTTTCCTCTGACGTCGGACTATATCTTTTTAAACTGTTGCTCACATGCCATGTAACACACTCAGACTGTAACTGAAAGTGGTCCATTGGCATAGCCCTCTCGATTTGAGTCTACGTCTTTATTAATGTCGTTATACCTTAGCAAATTCTATTGTCATGATCCACTGCTAGTGAGGTGTTTAGGTAACACATCTCCGACGTCTAGTTAAGTTGATTTGTTGAGTTTTTAGTCAAACACTTGCATTGTTTACTGATTTTTATTTTTTTTTGCTGGGGGTGATGTAAGACGTCCGATCAGTTAAATTGGAGGTTGTAGTAAGTGTCTGAGGAACAAACAGTTACACATCAGAACTGTGTCCATGAGTGTTTATGTGTGTGTGCGTGTGTGTGGGACTGAAACATATGAATTTCAGTTGTAGGATTGCCGAAAGGAAATTACATGTTTTTAGATTGAAACTTAAAATTGCATATAGGTGATAGAATGTGCTTTGCAGCTCAAAGAGAATGCATATGAAAGACCAAAATTATGAGAAGCTAAGACTTTGGGTTTGACTCGTCTCCACAGCTCAAAGTTTTTCTGAAGCAGCGGTATCAGCTGCATTCCTCCTGAGCCGAAGCGCTGCTGGGTTTATTGTTTTCCCTGCTCTAAGACTCCATTTGTTGCTAATGTCCTACGAAAAGATTCAGGAGCTATTGTAGGAGATCCAGATCCTTATTAAGTGTATATACTATATGTGGCTGGAGGTACTCTTATCATCATGTGTCAGAGTCATAGTAGATCTGAACGGCCATGGCTTTCTAGCTTCATCGGATTAATGTACCATCAGAATTGATCGGCACGGTGCCAGAACGCACCCAACAGCTGGCAAGCCAGAAGCTGTCTGAATGTTGGCCGCGACACAAGGCTTCTCATAACAACGAGCTAGCCATCTAGGGTGATGGGTCACAGCTGTCCAGCTAACCACACACACACATACACAACCACACACTCAGTGAGATCTCTTGATCCTGAAAAAGTGATTTGAAAAGATCATATTTATATTTATAATACTGTTTTTTTTTAAATATATGTATATAACCACACTCTAGTAGGGAATCATGACCACCATCTTATAGGCTTTTCCACTGATTCATCAGATGAAGTGAAGTTTGTCAGCTGACCGTTCAGAAGGCCGGGGCATCAAGCCAACAAACCCGTAGCCTTCAGGAGTAAAACTTTCCCATCAGCCTTTGCAATTTCATGGAATTTCCTTTTCAAAACAGTAGAAAAACCTACTGGACAAATCTATTCATAAGTATAGTCAGGAGACACAGTCAAGAGCATGGTAATCACATTATCAGGACATAAGCACTATATTTTTCCCCCACTCCCACTTTATTGTTGTCTTTTTGCACTTTCCTCATTGTCATTATGTTTTTTTTTAATTAATTAATTAATTTTTTACATTTTTCATCAGACACCTGCTTGCAAAACCACAGAAGACAAAAAAAGACAAACCTGTGTTTTTCATCTGTATTGTTAGATATTAAAGAATAAAATGGCCCATGTGTTTGTCTTTAGTATGATACTCAAAGTAAAAATCTTACATCAATTAGATTGTCAATTAGATTATCTCTGAGCAGAATCTAGACAAGTATAATACACACCCTGTAAAATGCAAAAAAAAAGAAAAAAAAAAAGAAAATGCTTGTTTTTTTCCATGCAAACACTGCACACATGGGATTAGATTATTTAAAGGCGACTTTTCATCTTCTTGGCTCGTTTACAGAACTCCCTTCTCTTTCTTCCATCTGAGCAAACTGAATTGTTGCAGTTCAAAATTGAGCCTGGCTCAGATGGCTGAAACCTCACCTTCCTCCACATTAGCAGTAGACACCGAGCCAATCGTGGATTGAAGAGAATAACAGATTGTGTTTGGTGCATACAAAAATGGTCTTAGTTGGCATTATTGTTTTTTTTTTTTTTTTCCCCTCCCCTCCTTTGTGCCCCTCTTTTACTTTGTTTGGTTGTTTTAATGCCACATTTTATAACCGTATGCTCTTGTTGATTCTTTGCCTATTACTATGTTGAAGTCAAGCTGTACAGCTTGCTAGAGAAAACCACTGTGCTACCCAGTAAGTACCATACTATTCACCAAAGTACAGTACACTGGTACAACTCGTAGTACTACCACCGTCCCCACTGAGGTGCCACAGTACCTACCCTTTCTACCATGGTCATGTCTGAAGTACCATGTTAATACTATGGTACAGTATATAATGTTATGTACTATATTATAGTTACTATAGGAAACTGTGGTATTTCCAAATCGCCCATAGTGTGTGAATGCGGGTGTGAATTTTGACTGGAGGTCATAGCACAGTCGTAAAAAATGTGAATAAATACAATCGTCACCATTGGCCTCTGGCGGCATGGTGACTTAGTGGTTAGCACTGTCGCCTTGTATCTACAGGGTTGAGGGTTCGATTCATGGCTTGGGTCTGTGTGCATGGAGTTTGCATGTTTTCCCTGTGCTTGATGGGTTTTCTCCAGGTAGTTTGGTTTTCTCCCATAGTCCAGACATGCAGCTTAGGCTAACTGGCATTCCCAAATTGCCCCTAGTGTATAAATGCGTATAAATGTGGGCTCTGCAATAGATTGGCCTCCCCGTCCAGGGTGTATCTCATCTTGTGCCCCAAGTCTCCTGGGATAGGCTCCTGGGATAGGCTGTATACCCTGTATACAGGATAAAGCAGTATAAACAATGAGTGATTAAGTGACCATTGGCCTTCATAGTCCCTAGTTGGACTACAGAGGTTCCTAGTTGGATGGATGGATAGAAAACTATAGTGAATACCATAATATACCACGGTAATACTAAAGCATATTATGGTATGTACTTTAGATTGTATTACACCGTATTCAAATTTATCACGGGAGTACTAACCTACAGGAAAAAATACAAAATATAGACATAAAAAAAATCATGTTCAAATAAAGTCTTTCAAAATAAATAAATAAATAAACAAACAGCAAGAATTATGTGTTTTAAACATTAATACAGACAGTAACATGCTACCTCAGGGTTGAACTAAGGCTAGGGTTGCCACCCGTCCTTTAAAATACGGAATCGTCCCGTATTTGAGAATGAAATTGCGCGTCCCGTTTTGAA
>JAQMYK010000021.1:11106129-11121908 GCA_030014345.1 Clarias buthupogon
GATAGTGCAGATAGTTTATGTTCACATACAGCTACATGACACACTGCATGAAAGATCATATTTGAAAAAGCATAATAATAGGACCTATTTAACACTGAATTTGTACCAGAACAAAAAGCAAAAATTGGATGTTAAGAATCTTAAAAACTGTCTTATCTTGATTTATCTAAAACCAGTGATTCACAATCTTTCTACAGATTGTGTTTAATTACCTGCTCAGGTGCAATGTTGATAAGTTAGCATCGAGCTATCTAGTGGACAAGTTAGCATCTAGCTTCATCTTCTTCACCAGTGATAAATACCTAGTGGAATTCTGGTGTTACTCTTTTTATTGTCATTAAGTCTTTCTGAAGCAGAGAGAAAATTCATGTAGAGTTTTCTCAGCCGAGTTTCTATCATTTAATTTTATTTATTTTTTTAATCATGTACTAAATTTAATCATTCATTCAGGGCAATTTCAGTGGGAATGCCATTTAGCCTCCTGCAGGTCTCTGGACTGTGGGATGAAACTGGAGTATCCAGAGGAAATCCACCAAACACTGGGAGAACATGCAAATTCACACATGCACACAGACCGAACCCAGACAGGAATCGAACCCTCCTCCCTAAAGGTGCAAGGCGATAGTGCTAACCACTACACCACAGTTTTGCCACAGTAGTACAGTACAGTATATCTCTTACACCTTCTTTTTCTATGCTAGTAAGGAATGTTACTATTGTTACCTTCAAGCTAGAATAAAGACGCCTCCGCTTCAATGAAATGTATAAATAGATAAGAGAAATATTATGATTATTAATTTAATATATGGTTTGTGTAAAAAAAATATATATAATTTTGAAATGTTAAACTATAATTACAGTTGTCTGATATGTAATCGCTTTATTAGTCATGGTTGCTTTTTTTTATTTTTAAACTAAAATGAATTTTACTTTATAACTGTTTAAATGTTTTTGCTTCCACTGTTTTCCCTAAAGATTTCGAGTATTTATAGTTTCTGCAAAGTCACCCCCCCCCCCCCCCCCCCTGTCTAGTTCTACCAGCTAAACTAATCTACGAACAACATGGATTATCTGGGTTCGGTGTTTAGGGGCTGAGATAGGGGGTGAAATAAGAAAAGAATAAATGCCAATCACTGTTAAGTAGGTGAAAGCACTTTACCTTCGGCTCAGAAAAGAGAAATCCGAGGTCCTTTTAAACCTTTTTCTTTCTGTGTAGAACATTTCATACAAGTGCTTTTATGAGTTATGACATTTGACATTTTTATGGTGTTGAAATGCTAGATGATGAAAGGACGAGTTGATTTCAGGCTTATTATTCTTCTGAGGAGTATACACACCGATTACTCAAATCTCCGTGTCGCTTTTCTTGCAGTGTTATATAATAAACTGCTTTAATCTGGTAAAAGAGTACGAAGCTCATGGTCCTGACAGTGGATCGATGTAGGTTATTCAGGGTTTCTCTCTCGCACACACACACACACACACACACACACACACACAGCTCTCAGAGACAGCAGTGTGCTTATGTAATCAGTCTACAGACGACTGCTTTAAAACGTAGTCCTTACATGCTCTCTCTCTAACACCGATTCAAGACATAGCTTGGGTGGGAATGGAATTTGATAAACCCTTTAATAACGTGCTGAGTCCGTGTTGCTGATGTAGTGCGTTAGTTATGTAGACGTGCCATGACAGGCGCAGGTAGCAGTAATGGCACCGGATCCAATTTTACATAAGATACATATGCGTATATTTAGCAGTTGAATGGAAGTTTTGGCAGTTGAATGGCCTGATTTTGAATCATGAGGGTGTGTGCAATACTTTATTAATTTATATATATTTATTTATTTATTTATTTATCTATTTTCAAAAAATTTTGGCCAAGTCACTCACTTCACTTTCAAAGAATGTAGTAGTGGAACTCCATGGTATGTTGCACAAGGCAACTCCTCCTTACGCTTACATAAGCCTTCCCCCTGATCAAGTTGGACGAGGACTTGTACCTCAGCCAAGCAGTTAATGTGCCAGGGGAATTTGGAGTGGTAGGGGGAATTAAAGTTAGGAAAAATAGAGATAACAGACATAAAGAGCGAGAAATGTGCACACACAACGACAGAACATACCAGTTCTCTACTGTATATAGTATTATAATTATAATAAATATTCAAAAACTTGATCAAAGACTACGGTTTAACAATACCTTCAAGTTGACAAAATTGCGTCTTGCAGGTCCATGAATTATAGCTAGCGGGTCTATGACTTTCACAATTAATCAAAGTATTTTTTTAGAGATATTATGCCTTGCCACAGAAACTAAATGGGTAAAATCCAAAGAACTGTCCAACTTAATAATGGACAGTTTTATCATTGGAAAGTTCAGGAACAAATCTCTCTAAAGCTTTTTAAATAGCTTGAATATTATTGTTGTTCAGCCGAATATGTGATTATTTCATGAAATAAATACAGACTGTGGGGGTCCATGGGTACTTTTTGTACAACTAAAGTTTTGGCAGTGTTCTCTGATTTTCTCCTACCATCAGAGTTTCCGACCAAAAGCAAAAATTCTGTCATAAATAAGTATAATCCATCAGTCTGTGCTACTTTATCACATTTTTCAACCTATTGTTTTGAAAATATGTGTGCAAAAAACTTATAAATCTCTTTTTTTTTCAGTGTCAGTTTTTTTTTTTTTTTTTTTTTACACACTGGTAACATTTTTTATGTTATCAGATTATAATTCTTGCTGTTTTAACACTGGTAGCAATTTCTGACAGGTCAGTGTTATGCTATCTGAATATAATCTCTGTTTTTTGTTGCAGTTTCTGACATGTTTTTACATGATCAGAATATAATCCCTGTAGTATTAATGCTGGTAGCAGTTTCTGACATTGTTTTTACATGCTCACAAAATAATCCCTGTAATTCTAACACTGGTAGGTTGTTTTTGTCGGTGTTATAAGAATATAACCCCTGTAGTTTTAAAATGGGTAGCAGTTTTTGACATGTTTTTTTATATTATGAGAATATAATTCTTGTGGTTTCAACACTAGTAGTAGCTTTTGACATCAGTTTTATGTTATCAGAATATAATCCCTGTGGTTTATACACTGGTTGCAATTTCTGACATGTTCTACATTATCAGAATATAATCTGTAGTTTTTCTGGTAGCAGTTTCTTATGTTGTTTTTACATGAATATCCTTCAAGTAGATTTAACACTTAGCAGTTTATGACACATTTGTTTTGTTGTTATCATATAATCCCTGTAGTTTTAAAACTTGTAGCAGTTACTGACACATTGGTTTTAGATTATCAGAATATAATGCCTGCAGATTTAATGCGGGTACAGTAGTACTTACTGACATGTTGTTTTGTCATGATCAGAATATAATTCCTGTAGTTTTAACACTGGTAGCAGTTTTTTGATTTATTAATTTTATGTAATCAGAATATAATCTCTTTAGTTTAAACACTGGTAGCAATTTCTGACATGTTTTTGACATGTGTAATCAGAATAAAATATCTGTAGTTTTAAAACTGGCAGCAGTTTCTGACGCGTCAGTGTTATAAGAATATAATCACTGTAGTTTAAAAATGGGTAGCAGTTTTTAAAATGTTGTTTTTACGTTATTAGCATATAATCCTTGTTGTTTACCGCTGGTAACAGTTTTTTACATCATCAGGATATAATTCATGTGGTTCTAACACTGGTAGCAGCTTCTGACACATCGGTTTTATGTTATCAGAATATAAACCCTGATTTAAACACTGATAGGAATTTCAATGAATATATTCCTATACTATCAGAATATAATTAAAAATTTTAACCCTGATGGCAGTTTCTGATGCGTCTGTGTTATTAGAATATAATCCCTGTGGCTTTAACACTAGTGGCAGCTTTTGACATCTGTTTTATGTTTTCGGAATATAATCCCTCTGGTTTTTACACTGGTTGCAATTTCTGACACATTTTACATTATCAGAATATAATCTGTAGTTTTAACGCTGGTAACAGTTTATGTTGTTTTTACATGAATATCCTTCCTGTAGATTTAACACATGTAGCAGTTTCTGACACATTGGCCTTGTTATTATATAACCCCTGTAGTTTTAAAACTTGCAGCAGTTTCTGACAGGTCGGTGTTACGTTATAAGAATATAATCCCTATAGTTTCATTACTGGTAGCAGTTTCTGATATGCTTTTACATTCTTTAGAATATAATGCCTATAGGTTTAATACCTGGTGCAATTTCTGACACGTCTGTTTAATCAGAATATATCCTTGTAGATTTACCACTGGTAGCAGTATCTGACAAGTCAGTGATACATTTTCAAAATATAATTCCCTGTCATTTTAATGCTAGTAGCATGGAAATTTAAAAACTACAATAAAAGCACACACACACATACATGATGAACATTTTTAACACTAACTGTCACCCCACAGTTTAACTGGCAATAGAAGCAGGGATTTGATCCTGTGCCTACTGTAGCACTAGATTACTTTTGCTATCGTAGTCCATGTGTCCCACACAATGTCTTATGCATGCTAAGATGCTTTTCTGCTCACCACGGTTGTAAAGAGTGGTTATTTGAAATTCAAAGCTTTTTCCCTTTCTTGTCAACAAGGCATTTCCGCCCAGAGAACCACATTCAGCTGTTATAGCTTAAAGAGATGTCGTTGAATCTTGAATACCAGCCCATCTGGTACCAACAACCGTGCCACTGTCAAAGTCACTGAGTTCGCATGTTCCCTCTATTTTGATCTTCAATGTCAACATGAACTAACTCTTGACCTGTATCTGCATGTTTTATGGCTTGCTCTTGTTTTTGCATTACACCGCTGCCACGTCATTGGCCGACTGGATCTACCAGCACGCATATATAGGTGTTTTTGTTGTGGCTGGTGAGTGCACAGTATGTGTGCTGCGTAGAAACTATTTTCTGCATTTTTTCCTGCGTTATGATTGATAGCCCTGTCAATCCACTTTGTCACAGCCACCTCACATCTCTACTGTTAAATCTAATCCATATGCCAAAGATGAGTTATTCACCACAAGTGTGTTAGAAGCGCACTTTGGTCTCATCAGGGGTTTGAAACAGGCATGTGTTTGGTATTGGATACATTATATATCTGCATGGGTGTTTGAAAATATCACCAGTATCCCTACAGTACATTCCATTCAAGGTCTGTGGGGAGACGCAGCGGTTATGCAATTCTGAGAGGCAGCATAAGACAAAGTACAATATTTTGGAGAACTTTAAAGTCAAGTATTGCCTTTCAAGGCAATACCATAATTCCGTACGCTGGATGGGTGAAAATCTGAAACACATGGCGGGCAGGCTTTATCTCTATCCACTTGGAGTGAGAGAATTCGTTGTGTGGTGCAGACCCAACATTTCCTCATGCCTGCGATTGGCAGTTATATTTGTGTGTTGACTGAAGAAGCAGGTATCTTGCATGATCTCTACGATGAAACCTAAAAAACGACTAGTTACAATGCTTAATTCTGCATTCTAAAAACTTTTCCACTGGGAGGAAGTTAACTAATGTTTACAAGCCACTGGCACAGAAGCAGAAGTGAAGCACGGGTCAAGTGCAGGTCAAGCACGGGTCCTTTGAGAAGCGCCGGCAACCTAGCACTGCCGTGTTTATTGAGGCAGCAGTTTTTTTTAATATATCGCAACAAGATTCCCGAGATAGAAGAATCTTCTTTCGCTCTCGTCGCACGAGGCACGTTACAGACACGGCCGTTACGTGAATGGCATTTTTCACATACATGTCTGCGTCCTTTTTTTTTTGTTTTTTTTTGTAGATCGTAGAAAGGGTAGAAAGTGACAAAAACCAGACACGTCCCTGTTTTTCAGGTTTCCATGTCAACTGTTAAACGTTTACTGACTTCATGCCAACTATTCTAGGACGCGTTTGTCACTGTGCAGGAAGCAGTGTGGGGTTGCGAACAGATGCGTGAAGATCTTTTTAGAAATCTTTGCAGCCTTCTGCAGGATTGTTATCCTGATCTGCATCTCGAGTATGAACTATCAATGTACGTTTTGGAAAGTGTGAGAAATGGTGACTTAGCATGGGAGTAAAGGACAAAATGTCTAGAAATAGGTTTGATCCGCTTATTTTGATTTGAGAACAATCTAATAAAGTGGAATATTTGTTGAAGTAGATTTTTTTGGTGTGTAGAAGATTCAGAAGTATAGAAAACAGTAAGTACATGTAAGCTATATTACTTTGCGTTTTTCTCTCATTCTTGGAAAGCTAGGCGATACGGCAGCATAATATTGGTATTGTGATAAATTATGCTTTTTAAAGGTATTGTGGCTAAAAGATTGACTGGAGCGGCTGATTTGATGTTATAATGTCTTTTTAATCTAAAAAATCTATATATTATATGTATGTTTGTAGATAGTACGCAAGGACTGTATACATAGGTCGCTCAAATTGCACATGATGTTTAGTTTATATGCAAACCTACAGTATATACATAAACCTGGTCACTGACTAATGCTTTAATAAAACGGGAGGATTGAACCATCAGCTTTGGAGAAATGGAAAATCTGATGGTCTGATGAGTCGAGATTGACCCTATTCTAGAGTGATCTGGGTAATAAAATAAGGACAGAAAGCAGTGCACCCGTCATGCATAGTCGCAAACCTCTGGAGGCAGTGTTGCTTCAGTTGGTCAGGTCTAGACTCAGCAATGTTATGTGGGAAAAAAATGAAGTCAGCTGACGACCTGAATGTACTGAATGACCAGATTATCACATATATGGTGTTTTTCGTACCTTCTGACATCATGGTATGATACTGTATGTTTTTTGTCCTGAGAATCTTGGATATCGTAGGTAGACGTACTGTAACGTTCAAGACGAATACAGAATACGCACACGGACGATTACGTATGTATTGTATAACGGTTATAAACGAGTATAAACTTGTAAGTGCCCTAGTAACAAAAAAGCTTGATTTCGTGCTAATTATTCCTGTAAGATCTAATCCTTAATAGAATACCACATGCCTACGAAATCCCTCTGGTGTTCTCCCTGCCAAATGTACTTGCTATCAGGTTTTTTTTTCACATTTCTTTCTTCTTCAGGAACTTTCTTGGCTGCTGCTTCTAAGCTTCGCATCTCCAGACTCCACTTGCTGTGCTCTACATTTCCAAATCCTAGCAGGAAAGCTGAACATTGTGCACACTGCATGGACACTGTTAGTGTGGCTCATGTTAATGTAGCACATGCACACACACGCACACTTTACACATGCTATTCTAATAGTGCTTTATACCAGCTTGGCGTGGGGCTCTGTTACAGCCTGTCTAGGGTGTCAAAAAAAACACTCTCAGCTTTTAATCTTTTCTACTTTTAGGCCAAATAAATAAAGGCAGCAAGATCTGATCCAGTTAGGTATTTTTATGGAGGCAAAAAACAAATGAGGAGATAACTAGAGTTAGTGTATCCATATCCAAACACTTTCCATTTTCCTTAGGTTTTAATTTATTAAAGGATGCCTTGCCAAAAGAAAGAGCTTTTACAAAGCACTGACACTGGAGACTCCTTCCAAAAAAATTAATGATCATACACACTTATTAATCTGTTTATTTGAGAACAAATGCATTAATATAAACCTGTTTATGGGCTTTTATAGAAAATTACGCAACTGTGATCGTCATATCAAATTCCGCTTTTTAGCTTTAAACTTTTCCTAGAGTAGAGTTAGCGACATCATCGGCGCGACTTGGCAAACCATCTGTTTTTAGGAATAAAACTTTTTTCACTAAACTTTCGATGTAATGCTCTGACACACCACACTCTGGTGTTCTGTGGGTCTCCCCAAACTGTTCCCACAAAGTTGGGAGTATGAAATTGTCCAAAATGGCTCGGTATGCTGCCGCATTAAGGGTTCTCTTAACTCGAACTAAGGGGCCGAGCCCATTGACTGAAAAAACAACCCAACATGACCATTAAGAACGGTCAAAATTTCCCATGAACACACTCCTAAACCCTGTGGAAAGCTTTCCCAGAAGAGTTGAAGCGGAAGGGTGGGCCAGCATCACATTAAACCCTATGGATAAGAATTGGATGTTCATATGCATGTGAAGGACAAGGGAGCGAATACTTTTGGCAATATAGCGTAATATGAACTTAATGCGGTCTTCTATAACATGGCATAGACCTACCATGGTCATAGCACAAGTCTGAATGAAGAGGTCAATGTCATCATCATTACTACATCCTTATTAAGTTCTTCCTGCATCTTGCTTCGGCCACGCCAGGCTTTAAAATTAAAAAAAAGTTTTTTAAACATGTCCGAACATCGTAAAGGGAGACAATACTGCCGGTTTATACTGCGTTCCTTTCCAGTTCTTACTGTTTCCCCCAATGTTCTGAGGATGTAGAAGAAATGTGACAGGGGTTTAAGGTGGATGAAAAGAAAGAAGGGAAGCCAGTTTGAACAGGCACCGACTGTCTCAGGATCAATCAATGAGTCCTTCGCTTTTGTTTCTCTCGCCTGAGAAATATTGCTAAACTTAGATCTGTGGTGTCTCAGGCGGAGTCGGGGATAATTATCCATGCTTTTATCTCATCACGTTTCACTTGCCTAAACAAACATCGCTGGATCGTCTTCAAATGGTCCAAAATGCCGCCATTAAGCTCCTTACCTGATTGACAAAGAGGGACTAATGTAGAGCTGACATGCGCAGCATCTGAAGGGTCTATTTCTGCAAACCGAGCAAAATTTATAAAATGTTTGGCCGTATTGTGTTCGAAATGGCCGTAACTCGATACAGAACTTTCATACATAAAAGCAATATCGGACTTGCAATTGTGTGACTATATAAGCCCTCGCTTTATGCACTCTTGCTTTCTTTCTTGTGTACGTTATAGAGGTTATAAAGAACATAACCCAGCTTATTCATGTATTATTAAAAAAAAAAAAAAAAAACTCACCTCTCACTTCAGAGCTTCCGATGGACTGGGAAGGGCGAAGTATTATATGTCTTCTAAATGCGCAGTTATTTAATATCCACACAAACTCAGCACTAAATCTACCCACCTGTAACACACCAAACAGGTAACAAAGCACAAGGCAAGTTTCACAACCACTCGCTTTCTCTGGCGGTGCCTTTTGGTCTGGTGGAGACGTGCCAGGATTCGGTTATACCTATGAAATATAATAATAATCATCAGGCTGAATATTATTACTGTGGATCCTGCTTAAGCTCTTAAACTCCCTGCATACTTCTGTGGATCTGTGCTTATTTACTTTCCTACTAGTATCACTTTAATCATTTATAATAGTAACTGAATAATACGTTTTGTGAGTAATGACAGGACTAATGAGCCGAGACTGTACAACGGCAGGTTGAGTTTTAAGCCACAGGCGAAATGATTGATTCGGTTGCGAGTTGAGATCGCTGGCTGTGGAATGTTTTGCGTCATTGTGAATGTTATTTAGGTTGTAGTTTGTTTTACTAGTCTGAATTAAAGGATCAGTTTGATCAACTTTGTTCGCTTTGGTTCGGTTGCGTTTCAGACTGAGAAATATCCAAGAGAACCATAATGCGTCACTACATCCCCCTCGACCCATTGATTGGGTACATGAGGCTGTGGTTGAAAAAGAGAATGTCAGCGCAAGAAGAAGTTTTAAATAGTGTACTGTTTAAATAAAGGAAACGCAATATGCAATATAAACAAATAATACAGTTGGCATTTTGATTATCTGTATGATTAATCAAACCATGGACAATATTCTTATCACAGTCTCCAGAATTTCGTTACACGCCAAGAGGGTTTCGGGGTGGTTGGCTTTTATCCTCATCCGAATGTGAATTCCTGTGTTCAGACCTGTCCAGATAAACCAATTCAATTCAAATTTCGGATTTATTTGTATAGCGCTTTTAACAGTGGTCGTTGTCGCAACGCAGCCTTACAGAATCGGACGGAAATTATGGAAATGTGTATGAAATGTGAAAAATGTGTATAACTCAAAATGATCAGATAGAATGTGGGAAATTCCTGTCCTGACTATGGAGCGATAAACCAGACTAAACAAGGCAGGTGTGAAAACACTCTTAGCCTATTCCCAGCCACCAGGTAGGCTTTCTGAGAATGTAGTGCCTCTGAGGCATGTTCTTAATTCAAATTCTTCCTCATGATGTAGCACAAAGCAACGTAACACATTTGGAGCAAAGCTTTTTCCGCTTTTTTCTTCATACAAGACCTCGCAGATGCTCAAGATCAATAGGTACATAGAGTATTGGATTGATTTGATTCGATTCTTAAGCGCTGTGATTTAGATTTTTTTAATAATCATTGAAAATGCTGTGTGGTGTTGTTTAGCGGTTAAATGTCATGTCTTGGACAAAGCGATAACTTATTTCCTTATTATGTGTATCTTCTGCTCTGTACACTCTAGTCCAGTAGGTGGCGGTAGTGCACGAACAGCCCATGAAATTCAAAGAAGAAGCAGACACTCTTGTGGAAGTCCGTATTTTCTGAAGCAAATCCGTGGTGTATTTTTACGGAATCCGGCGATTTTTAGATCATTAAACATTTGCGTTTACTTAAATAATTTAAAAAAGTGTGAATCGATTCTGACCCACTGACACACTAAATCGAATCGATTAATTCGCCCATCTCTAGTGATCTCAGGCGCTATACGACTATAGCGTCGTCCTACAGTATAACTCAAACTCGCGTTCCTGTTTTCTTTATGAACACAGATGCTAAAAAAGTGTCCCATATGTGAGCAATTAATAGAAGAGAAGGAACTGAAGACACTTACAGTTTTCTCATGAGGAGTCTCCAAGACTAAACACAAGAACAGTTTATGGGAATGTTTTGAATGATGACAAATGATTGCTTCACTCAATAAAATTCAAAAGAGAAATTCCCAGTGCGCAATGATTTTTTTTCTCTCTCTTTTTTTTCCAAACCCTTTAGTTTTTGTTTGTTGATAGCAATTTCTTTCCCATCAAAAGCTGTCTCTTAAAATAAATAATAAAAAGCAGGCCTAATAGCAATAACAGTGGCTTTGCAGTCACTGAAAGCTTTAGAAATAAATCTCGCAGTGGCCTGAAAGCTGACTACACTGGGAACAGATAGGCTTTTGTGCACCGGGCTGTTTTCCCTTTCGCTCTTCAATCCAGAACCAATTGTGAGCTATAGCCCAAAGGCCAGTAAGGCCGGAGTTACCCCTGGAAATAGGATCCCGCTTCTGTGGTCGGACGTGCTATTTAATATTTGCGAGAGAAGCTGAAGCACCCCTCTTGCGGTCGTAGGAGGGGGTCTTGGAGAAGGTGTCAGATGCTTCAGTCCTGGCGTCTGTAAGAATCAGTGTTTGCTTATGTGTGTATGCATGTGTGTGCCTGTGCTTTGTGTAGGCCTTGTGACAGCTCTGTTTGAAGTTGCTCCTAATCGTACATGTGTTGTGCATGTGTGTGTCTGTGCCTGTTATGTTAGGGCTGGGTGTCAGTTAGCGTCAGATGAGAGCCGTAAGAGCGAGAGACGAGGTCTCTCCACGTCTCCAGTAGACAAAGACTTCCTTCTCTTCAGCCAGCTGTTCACAAGGGCACGGTCTTTCTGCTTAACGCCGATCACGCAGAGCCAAAGATGGCCAAATGTACATGCACACATGCACAGATGCACTGAGAAACGGGTACACATGTGCGCAACAGCGATCAGCTGCCAGAGAAGAAATCCCTGGGCACAATACGCGCTATTCAAGTCCGAATCCGACTCGTCTCTTTCTGAGCACTGGGACTGAAGAGAGTCCCGTTTCGCCATGGGGACAATCACGGAAAGTATGCTTTGCTGCGCTGTGTTTACTGTGGCCTACGAGCACTACGTCTTATTCATGACTCCAGTGAACCATAAACAGCTTTAAAATAAAAATGGTGAAGGAAACCTGTTAGGAATGAGGCAGAGTAGAGTATACTGTAAATCTTTTCAGTGTTAAAGATTACTGCAGAAAATCAACAACAGACATCATGTTTATAAATTGTCGCTATAGTGACGTTTTTTGTCAAAGTGTACCTTTAGCAATTTTGTAAGGAGTCGCCCATTGAGCTGTGCATTTTAAGCGATTATACAATTTAATCGACGCTTTATTGGTCAATCTGGGTCACTTTTTGATTCAGAATTAATTCTAATTTTAAAAGTTAAAATGATTTATGAATGTTAAACAGTGCAAAACTGATACATCGCAGCTCTTGCAGAACATAAAATCGTTTGCATCTTCCGCAGATACTCGTATTTTATGAGAGTATAGCTTCTCCTTCTTTTAAATTTATGGCACAATGGGTGCAATACCGCCACCTACTGGCCTGGAGTTATTGAGCGGAAGATTGCCAACACAAGTTACACAGAATTTTTGTTTTTATAAGATACTTTTGTTTTTTTTTAAACTACTAATACTTTATTATAGCTTTAGACTAGTGCTGCACAATGAATCGCATAGAAATCGAAATACGGACCTGTGAAATTACCTAATTACGAAAACGGTAATGTATGCATAGTCAAACATAGTCAAGTAATTTGTGAGGTGTTTTGACTGAAGTATGCTGAACATGACTTACTGAGTCACAGATTCATTCTAAAACTGTCCAATCAAAAATCTCATTCATCAGTGTATTGTATGTTTTAGATTAGTCTGATGTATATGGTTTTAGTGACCAGGAAAGACTAATTTATGAATATTAATATAACTGATTAATATGAACCACTTCGAGGCATCGTGCCAAATAAAAACAAATGTCAAAGAGACAAGAAAATCACAGATGCTGTCCCATATTATCAACGGTCATGGTGGTGATCGTGGTGTGAAACAGGGATTTGAGCAACTAATAAACAGATGAGACTGGAAATACAAGTTGCCTTCACGCAACAATATCTAGTGCACTTATGTGCTTTTAGTCTATATAAATAGTTTTGCCTGCTAAATAGTTCATCATGTCAAAATAATTGCAGTTTCATTTTTTAATCCAATCGTGCCGCGTCCTACTTTAGACAAATCAGACAATAAACATAACTGCTATAGAATCGAGTCAAATTGATAATCCCAGTGCTCAGTAAATCGAATCAGCACTGAATCAATGCAACAGCCAGAGGAAAAGCTGCAACATTAAATTACCTTCAAGAAAGAAAAAAAAAAAAAGAACAGCTTGTGAGGGTGTAGTGTGTAGGTTTTCTAGCACTACACCCAATACCGACATTAAACACAGCTTTAAACACATAATAAGTGCGATGCATCATTCTTTAATCATGGCTGCGATGAGGTTATAGGCACAAGGGTGCAGCACCAAGTAGTGCCCTTGATCGGAGCTTAGAGAGCGATTTGGGATTCAGCCTCGTGTTAGCTTTGTATGATTGATTTGATTTGTCCGGTGAGCTGACATTTATGTAATATGTGCAACACAGCTAATTAAAGGCAGCCAAAAAGAAAAAGAACCTGTTATGTAGTGACATTTTGGTGACAAATAATCAGACATATTCGTTAATTAAATAATGCACAGAAATAGTTTTAGGGTGAAAACATGGCTTCCTGCGTGTCAAACTAAAAAACATATACAGTAACGTAATTAAATATCACGAGAAATGAATCGACGTTCTCCGATACGGCATACATTTTTAGAGCAAACTCAATTTCCTGACCGTGTCCATGAGGCTGGTACGTGTTTAACGTATTACTATAATATCAGCTATTCTCTAATCGAATCATGGCTGTGAGTTTTATTACTTACCATATGTTTTCTTTCCAGACATTATTTACTGCGCCAGATCAAATCTACAGAGCCCCAAAAGGGACATATAAAGAAATAAAAGCCTGTATTAACAAACCTCTTTGCATATTGTATATTTTTATCATGAATATTTCATGTGTGAGCATGCCATATGTATTTATATACATGTGGGTCCATATACACGATTTGAGGGATACACAGATACAGCGTTATTAATGTCTGATTCGGATAAGTTGTAATGTAATTGCTAACAGGAAAAGTCTTCTAGGTATTTGTATTACGTGTATGCGAAGTTTACAAAAGCCGATAGTGGCCTCCTGGAAAAATATACAACAGTCTGGAGTGTTGGTGGAAGATTATGGAGGTACCAGAACCGAACTCGTGATTAAACATGGCTTCTGTGAAATATTGCTCGTAACTGACATGGAAGGCAGCAGAAATGACGACTATTGGATTTATTGATTCTTGATCCTCTACGCTGGTCATGGTTGGAGAGCTGAGGAGCTGTTTTTTTTTTTTTATGTGTGTTTGTTTGGATTTGCGTGGGCAGTCGTGGATTTGTGTGATTAGAGCCTTTCTGGTGTGTGGTTTGGAGAGCAGAAGAGAGGTGTGAGGTCTGTAGTGAGGTCTGAAACTCGAACCTCTCAGTAAAGCAAACTGTAGAATGAGCGACAAGCCCACACACTGCCGACGTTACGGTCTTGATTAAACGATTCACATAACACGCTTTCAGCCTCATGGTTAAACCGGCATCCTTTGCGTTTGCATTTCTACCCATAGTGATTCCTGCGTCCTTCAACCTGATCCATTTCTCATGAACTGACTATCAGTCAAAATCTGTCTTTTTGAATGATGCACCTGTTAATTAATAAGATGCAGCCAGAGGAGTCGAGAGAGAGAGAGGAGAGTGAGGACAAAAATGCATTTTCTATAAGGGAGCATTTTTGTTGCTGTAATACTTGACACAAGCCTGCAGTGTAAATTCTCTAACAAGTATTGCAGTAAGCGATACAATAATACAAGCCACAAATACTCCTAATCAATTTAATTCAAAAAACATTATAAAAACAATAGTGTATGTATAAACAACAGGTCCAAATAAAATTCCTACATGAAAGTCAGTTCATGTGCACGGAGAAGTGGAGCCGTGCAAAGGCTAAAACACTACCCTGTGACGTGCACGTGCAATAATGTTCTTAATTAAGGATAATTTAGTGTGTAATCACATCTCTGTGTAATACAGCTGGGATCTCAGTGAGTGAATTTACGAAAGACGCTTTAAAGTGACGCTTCAGTGAAAGTTTCATTTAGTAAATATGTTTGTTCTCGTTTCCTTCTGTCCTCATTTCCTTCTCTTTTGCATCATTTCTCTTTAGTCAGTCACTTCCTTTATTAAACAGTCAAGTGGTGTGACATAACCTGGGATAAATTTGAGTCCAGGAAAAAGGCATTAAAAC
The DNA here is from genome assembly GCA_030014345.1 of Clarias buthupogon. Lineage (NCBI taxonomy): Eukaryota > Metazoa > Chordata > Actinopteri > Siluriformes > Clariidae > Clarias > Clarias buthupogon. The sequence continues at coordinate 11,121,341 of JAQMYK010000021.1, forward strand.
GTCAAAAGCAAGACGTTGGTTAATTTATTTTTTTGCAGGCCACATTGCATACAAACCCTTTCTGTTGAAAGGCCTTGTTTTTGATTAATGATACGGTAATTTTTCTTCTCCCTTGCCAATTCTCACACGTTTGATGCCTCCACCCATGGAGTGAGAGTTACAATCAAGGAGGGCGAAGGCCATCACGTGCTTCCTCTGAGGTTAATGAAGCCAGCCGAATGCATCTTTTCGAATTGCTGTTGCAATGTTACGAAGTAGCCAGAAACACTCGCAAATACTATCCACCCTCTTCTGCTTGCAAGTTCTCAGAGAGACACATGATTGAATAGTGAATTGTGTCAACCCTTGTCGCCCTAAGATAAAGTACAATTTTGCCCAATAGGACACCCGGCCGGCGGCACGGTGGTGTAGTGGTTAGCACTGTCGCCTTGCACCTCCAGGGTCCGGGTTCGATTCCCGGGTAGGCTCGATTCCCGTCTCTGTGTGCATGCAGTTTGCATGTTCTCCCCGTGCTTGGTGGGTTTCCTCCGGGTACTCTGGTTTCCTCCCACAGTCCAAAGACATGTAG
>JAQMYK010000021.1:11145758-11162247 GCA_030014345.1 Clarias buthupogon
AGTATAGATACCCAAAATTTCTACTTAAGTAAGGTAACGAAGTATTTGTACTTCGTTACTTGACACCTCTGGTCACAATACGATATTATCACGATGCCCAGATGCTGATTTAATTAGTATTGCGATTCTGTTAGTATCATGATTTTATAAATATCCCGATTCTATATTACTATTTTTTTTCATTTGGCAATTCTACTAACAAACTTACGACACTGGATGCTGTGCTATGTAAATAGTTTAGAGTGCCACCTGTGGGATCATCGAGGAACAGCAACATTTCACCACTTCAAAAAGGAAACACTCACTCTCTCTCTCTCTCTCTCTCTATATATATAGATATATATATATATATATATATAAAGAATGTATGTCACCCATCATTTAGGGATGTCAGCTTTGATGGATGGATGGATGGATGGATAAATATACCTTTTTAGGCTAAAACCCTCCTCTTTTGCGTGATTTTCACTCTCTTTATACCTATTCACCTGATTTATCTTTAAGGGCTTCATGCCATTTCCACATACCTGATCTGATCTGAGGCTCTCTCGCTGCTCTATTTGTAGCATTCTGAGATGTAATCTGGTTTGAAACCTTCGTCCCCAGTGCCCACCCAGCAGCACAGCTCGGGACAGTATGTGGCACAGTGGTTAGGGTGAGGTCTCATTAACAGACTGCAGTCACTCTGGGATTTACTGGAGATTCCCCTGGGCCTCAACTGCAAGCACATGTTTTTTTTTCTTTCTTTTAATGGGGCATTTTTGCTTCCAGGAATAGACAGATGTGTTGCTGTGCAACTTATAACCCGGTACACAAAACATGCATTAAACTGTGACACTTCTAAAGAAACATGAAAGTAAAAAAGACGTAGAAGGATAAACAGAAAATAGTCTTAGATCTCATGAAACCCAGTGAGTAATTTACTTCCAAGTCTTTTAAAAACTCCCGATTTGAGTCCCAGCTTCATACTCGAGGTTTCTAAACAATCATACTGTAGATGAGACCAAATTCTTGTAACCAATCAGGACACAGTAGACAGGATTTCTTAATCAGGGCTTGCTAACAATTTTGCAATCTTTCTGTTCTACGAAGGATTTCATAACAAGTTGCAGACAAGTTTCCGCCGCTTCCTTCGTGTCAGTGTACAGTAGTTTGAAATAGAAGTTATCTATAAAATCACAGTGATTATGGCATTGGCGGCGGATGTGGGCAGCCGAGCTGCTTCTGGTTAACGTTGTGTAGCAACACAATCAAGAAAACCTGCCCCCTCCCCCCCCAGATATTTCATAGGTGATTGGAGTGAATATGGCTAAACATTATAATGTAGCAGTTTTAAACGTTAGTATTATTTTTTAACCTTTCGAAACCCTAATGTCCTCATGCATCTACATTGTCTATCTACAATATATACTTATACGATCATACTGTAAGGTCCATTCGGTGTTCCCTCCTTTGGCCTAGCATTCTTCTCTGAACACATTGATTATGTTCATAGTTGTCTTGTACTAATAAACAGAAACAGTGGGAACAATTTACACTAAGAGTACACAAGAGCCTGACTCATAAATGTTTCAAGCATGAGATCTTATCAGGAGCTGTAAAGTTGGATGAACATTGTGATATAGTTGTAAGAACGTTGCCATGACATCCACTGTTGAAAGTTAGAATGATCAAATGAGGTTGAGATAAGGTTGAATGAACAACACAAATATAACCTCAAAACAACACAAATTTAACCTACATTTGGAGCGTTTATGCTGATTAACATCCCTTGCTCCATTAAGTTTCTAACAGGGTTTAGAATTTCTATTGGAGATTGGGGACAGGCTTTTTTTTATGCTGAAGTGTCCCTTTACTTTGTGCATTTCTTTGTACTTGTAATATCAATCAAACCCAAACTGCAACCCGGATTATAAAATGCAGCACTGAGATTAAGATCCATCCACTTAACATCCCACTTTTCAATCCCTGCTTCCTCTAGCTTCCCAAACGCGACATTCCACACTACTTTCTCCGTGCTTCACTTTCACCGGCTCAAAGTACTAATGAGTTCACGAGCAAAGCACCACCACATATTATGTTCAGCCTTCCAGATATAACTCGATCACCATGGAAACTGTCGCCGAGGACGGGAGAAAAGACTGGCAAAGCGGTGCTGAGACACCCACGGGCCCCCACTCTAACAGCGGGCATCTCAGTTCAAACCAATTACAAAAGCACCTCGGAGACTGGCGTCGAGCGTCAGGAATACTGAACAGTGCGACATGAAATGAGCGCGAGTCTGAGCCCCACTATCAGAATCCTCAATGATTCGCCCTGTGTTTGAACTGAATTGATATATAATGTAAGAGTTTTCTTGTCCTTTTTTTTCCCTCTTACTCAGCCTTGATTTACAGTGAGGGGAAAAAAGTATTCTGTATTGGGGCACTTTTACTTTTTAAAAATATATTTTCAGTGCGTGCATCCAATTCAAAGTAGTGCATTTAAGTAAAAAAAAAAAAACTGCATTCATTAGCATGAACAAAGATGATGCCCTATTTATCTATACCTTATATTCCAGTTAATATAGCCGTTTTATAATTTAATATTCATTTTATTTATTTTTTATATAATATTAATAAAGATTTATTATATACTGTACATCAGGTACATACTGTACATTTTCCCATGGGAAAATGCGTTTCACAATACGAAACTTTATTTAATTTAAGAACTCGCCTACGGAACGCATTAAATTCGTAAGCCGAGGTACCACTGCATACAGTATGGACACGTACAGTCGTGATTGGAACATATGAATTATTTGAGTTAATTGAGAAAGTCAACCAGTTCTACTGCACATTAGCATTTTCATTGCAATTACTATAGCTTGATGTTGCACACATTGTAGAACTGTACGTGTGCACTTTATTGCACATACAGTACAATCCATACTTTTTCTGCTATCTATTTTAAAAATCCTTTTAATATTTTTTTCCTTTTAATATCAAGTATTTTTCTACATCTATGCAAGAAATTTCATTATATTGATGGAAAAATTATTTTCTGTACACCGCACTCTGCATGGTTGTGTGTGTGTGTGTGAGCAACAAAATATGCATTTTGATTTAAGATGTTATTAATAACATAAATATGGAATAAAAAGTATTGGAATACCGGAGCAGTTTGTTGCTACAGGAAGTAATCATGTAGTAATTCTTGCCTTGTGAGTTATTTTTGCTGAGCTATGTTTGGGAAAATTGTCTTCTTAAAACATCCTTATTCTCTCCAGATTCTTGGCCAGTGAGATTAAATTCCTGCCTAAAATGTCACGCTACATCATCCTTTCATGTTTTCCCAATGACGTGTAATGCCCCAGATGCCTCCATGTCCATACTTGACCGTGTGTACGATGTTCATGGATCCTACTTGCAACCCTTCCTTTTTCCAAACATGACAAGCTGAATTATTGTCATGTGGCTTTATTTCGTCCAGCTGGGGAGTGTATCGTTTCAAAACAGCTCCGATTTATCAAAATGCTTTTTTGTCAGTCCTTCTATTTTTTTGCTTTGTTTTTTTGTGTGTGTATGTGTGTGTGTGTGTGTGTGTGTGTGTGTGTGTGTGTGTGTGTGTGTGTGTGACTGCTGGCTTCTCAATAACTTCCTTATCATTAATCTGAGACAATATCATGAAATCTTGTGTGGCCTATCCATCTATCTATCTGGAGGGGTTGAAAAGTTTGTCCACAATTTGTACCGACAGGAACGCTTAAGGTTCTTGGTGTGACTAGCTTTTTCCACTTTCCAGTGGTTTGTATTAAAAATACTCTTGTCCATGAGAACTTTTGGAAGTTTGTTCACTTTCACCATGCTGTCTTTTGTTCCCGAAATATTTGTTCATATTCATAACTACTAAGAAACATGAGAAGTTAAAAAACCATTATGTGTGGAGATTGAAAGAGGAATATTCACTGGTGGTCTTTAAATGTGTCTCTGTTGCTTCACACCTCCAGGGTTGGTGAGGTGCGAGGTCAAATCTCGCCTCCGGTCTGTGTTTAGAACGTGTTCCCCGGCACGTTCCCCGGGCTTGGTGCCCAGCGGGATCCCTAACGTTTGTTAAGCGTTGTAATACAGTTATAACGTTTTGATGATGTTCCACCTCAGCACAGTATTGTTTTTTGAAAGAATGACTTGCAGCGTTGTGATAATGTTGAAGGAACGACCCAAAAACGTTGTACGAACGTTGTGATATATTTGTACGGACGTTGTGATGATGTCCAGTGTGATGGAAGTACAGTGTACCACAGCATATAAATTTAATGCGTTCTGGAGGAGAATTTTTAAGGCGGAATTTCATATTGCGTAATCCATTTTTCCATAAGAAATGATGTGAATGCAGATGATCCGTTCCAGCCACACAAAAATATTAACAATGTTACCAATTTCCAACTCTATAATCACATAAAAATACAAAAACAATCAAAACATTTAGAAAAAATATGTAAAATATAAAATAAATAGACATTAAACCTCATTTAACCTTAATTTATGATTGATTCCTCTTGGCACTGGCTGCTTTAAAAACCAAACTGAAAATGTCTCTCTTTTCTTTTTGCTACCATCCTTGCTAACATTTTTGGGACCCAAGTTGGTGTGTGTTCACTAAATCACCTGGAGGAGAACCGCACGTGGTCCCTCAACACCAGCTCTCTGCACAAGAAAGGCTGAGGAGGGCCCAGCTTCCACCACCAATCCCCACCACCTTCTACAGAGGGACAGTCGAGAGCATCTTGAGCAGCTGCATCACTGTCTGTCTGGTTTGGGAATTGGGCCATATTGACACAATTCATTGCATTGCAATTCACAAGCATTGTGGCTGATCGGACACACCCCTCTCTTCACTCACTCTTCACCCTCCTGCCATCTGGAAAAAGGTACCGAACCATTCGGGCACTCACATCCAGACTATGTATCCGTCTCCTCAATACAAAGGGACTGGACTGATAAAACACACACACACACATGCACAAACACTGTCAGCCATCTACAACCATCTCACAATTTGTTCATACCTACCTACCTGATCTCTTTTTGCACTATATTGCACAATATTTATTTTCTTGCTATTTTTTTGCACAAAGTATTTTTTAAATCATTGCTGCTACTTCAGGAATGTCAGATGCTCACTGTTTCTCCCCCCACTACCTCAACTCATACCTCATTACTGTGTTACGTTGTTGTGTTTGTCACTCTGTAGCTCTTTGTTTGAACATTTGCACGTGCACTTTGTTGTCATGTTGTCTATTGTTGTCTTTTTTTTTTTTTGTATAAAAAGTAGTTTTAGGTTAACTTAAAAATAACAATTAAAAAAAAATTTTAGACGTAAAAAATGTAAATCTGTCATATCTGAGCTAGTCAGCTAATTAGGTCTCTTAGTTAGCTAGCTGCTTCCGGTAGAGTCGTGTTGCTAATTTATGTTGTTGCATGTATGGAGCACCTTTAGTCCTGGAGGAACGTTGTTTCGTTTACCTGTGTACTGAACTGTATACTGTATGGTTGGAATAAAAATAAAAGCCTACTTGACTTACTTCACTTGAAACATGAGTCATGCTAACCTGACTTAGCAGGGTATGAGCATGCATGCTAACTACCTGCTCTAATTTTTGCCTATAGCTTAGCATTTCGAGCAGCTATCAGCATGAGAAAGAGCACGTTTCACTGTCGAGCCTCTGTGTGAGCTGTGACACGGTTTATCCACTCATTTTCCACCATCAAGCTGAATATTGTGTTGTGTTACACCCTCAGCTGTTTCCTCGAGTAGCAAAGGCATCTTTGTGCGCTTGATTGTGCCAAGTGGAGTCATCAGTCTAACTCACCGCTGCGGTCAGAAAAGCTTAAAGCGCTGAGAGAGATTGTTTCAGTCTTTCGGTTTGTAGAAATAAAACTCATGTGAGGCCATGACAAGCCTTAACAGACTCTGATGAAGCGTGTATTTGTGAGTACATGCTGTCATGATCTAATACACACACACCCACACACACAAAGGGTGTATTCATGCCCCTACAGGCTGAAGTACTAAGAATATTACATTTCCATATGTTTATCATTTTTTCACACCTATAGGACTGAAGGTTCAAATCTCACCTCGGGTGTGTGTGTGTTCGTGGTGTTGGCATGTTTTCCACATGATTGGTGGGTTTCCTCCGGGTACTCTGGTTTCCTCCAGCATTATAAAAACATGTGGTGTAGGCTGACTGGGGTTTCAAAATTTTCCGTAGTGTGTGTGTGTGTGTGTGTGTGTGTGCGCACTTTGATGGAATGGCCCTGCCTTGAACGCATAACTCCCTCCAGGCGATGACCTGATGACCTGCGACTCACAGATGCATGGAATATGAAGTTTATGATTTTGCTGCTAACGAATAAAACTTTACATTCGGAAGTGTTGAAGTAGAATTTGACATGATTTACATTTTTTTCTAATACACTGTATATATTAATAAATGGTGCATAGTGGTTTGCACTGTTGCCTTGCACCTCCAGAAATGATTCGATTCACGCCTCGAGGTTCTCCTTGTGCATGGTGGGTTTCCTCCTTGTACTGTGGTTTTCTTCCAAAGTCCAAAGTCATGCAGATTAGTCTAACTGGCGTTCCCAAATTGCCTGTAGTGTGAATGTGTGTGCCCTGTGATATATTGGCACCCTATGGAGGGAGTTCCCCGCCTAGTGACTCAAATCTCCTGGGATAGGCTCCAGGCCTCCTGCGACTCTGTATACAGGATAAAGCGGTATAGATGATGAGTGAATAAATGATTAATGAACGTCCTTTTTTTTTTTTTTTTTTTTTAAGTCAAGGTAGTTCCTGATATCACTTACATTCTTTATCACAATACATTTTTTATCCAAGTGTTAGATCATGTTGCTCATCCAACACAAGTCCATAGGAGTTGACTGTTGCTATAGAAACGATAACATATAACCCCGTGATTCCAAATACACCAGGACTGAACTGCCATCCGAGTTTTAATATTAACCACAAATCTCTTCTTTATTTATAGATTTTTATGCATACACTGATCAGCGCTCGCTAATCCTGGCAGGACGGAAGGATCCCAGCTCTGTCCGGTAAGAACTGTTCTTCTCACGTACCGTACATTCATCTCCAGCTGAATCATTACAGTGTGTTTATGTTCCGCTGCATGACTGAAGCATGAGACGTTGAGAACGTACATAAACACTTAGCATTCACTGTGAAATCTTAAACATATGCAAAGTGGCGCTGATCTTGGACGCGTTTGTCCCGGGTCCGTTGTAGTGTAAATATTTAGAAGCGTAAAAGATATACAGGACGGAGAGCGCTGCAGGAGTGTCAGCTGCTCACTTGAGTCTGTTGGAATAATTGGGCATGAGTCACTGCCCTGGGGCAGGCGGTGCCGTGGAGATGGCAGACATGGCCGCAAGCAACTTCAGTCCAGTATCTTACAATTTACTATACTGTATAAACGCAGTTAAAAATTATCTGCACTTTGCCTGTAGAAATTATTTGAATTAACATTTTTTAAAAAAGACATATACATCAGTTTTCGACATAATCTCCTCGATTTTCAATATACTTTGTCCATCTGCTTTCAACAAGATTTCGTGTTCCTTCTTTAAAAAAATTTTTATTCTGAGCTGCGAGCCACGAAAGCACCGCTGTCATCAGAAGTTAATCTTCGTCCTCATAGGGCTGCTTTCAGGGGACCAAATAGGTGAAAGTCCCATGTAGCGAGATCAGGACTATAGGGAGGACAGAAGTGTGGGACAGAAGTGTGCAGACATGAGTGGTGTAAAGTTAAAAAACAAAAAAAAAAAGAATTATTGCTTGATGTATCGGTGTTCGAACCGAGATAGGGACAAAGACACTTGCATGCATGATGTGTCTCGATTCTTGGTTTATCAGCAGCAACGAGACCATATTTAACCTTTTGGCCAGATGCCTTGTATCACGTGCGTCCTTTACATCAAAAGAACAAAAGTCGTTAACATGTAAATGTCTATAGAAAGGTAATAGTTTCTATTACAAGCCATGCATTTGCACCATTGTTGGACCCAACTCTCGATCCCTCCTTGAAAATCCACTTTGACACAAAGGATGGTCTCCCACTGCATTGGTTATCTTCAATATTGGTTTCCCATTCTATGAAGTTCTTCATTCATCTGTGTGGATCGCTCTTGTCAACGGTGTCGTCTCCGTATATACTGTATTCTGTAGAACAGTAGGAGATCATCGAGGGGTTCAAGAGATGGTGCAGATGCATTCCTTGTATAGAGGAACAGTCACTCAACTAACACTGTTGCATTATCAGTACTGCTCTCGTATTTTTGTAAAAAAGAAGAAAAAAAAAACGCTAATCCACAAGAACACATCAGGGTTCAGGAAGATATCACTGTAGAGGTTTTATGCCAGGCATCATTTGTATATCAACTTCATCAGAAGCCACGTCTTCTCAATACCAGTGAACTATCGGGCGTCTCACCGGGCTGACTTTAGAGAGTGTGTGTGTGTGTGTGTGTGTGTGTGTGTGTGTGTGTGTGTGTGTGTGTGTGAGTGTATTTGTGCATGTTTGTCCTCAGTGGCATGAGCAAACAGTGTAATGTGATAAGTGCAGTGAGGGCACATGAGCAAAGTCAGTTGATTTATTCTTCTGTCAGACAGACCCTTACAATAAAAACACCATCTGCCGTCCCTCGTCCCCGCGCCCCGTCGCCATGCGAGCGTTCCATATTAAATAACAGGATTTAATCCTGCTACAAGAAGAACGAAAAGCACGGAGATGGTGAGAGGATGAATGCTTACTCTTCCACCGGTAGAATGCATCGCTGGTGCAAATGAGTTAATGCAGCGTAGTTAAAGGCCAGCAGATTTGGCTAAGTGTTATGTTTCGTGCATTTCTTTTTTTTTCTTTTTTTTAACTTCATTTTTAGTAATAAAGTAATAAAAAGATTTTCCCACCATTTCTACCCCAAATATCTCACTTAAGTATTTTATTTTTTTTTCAATTGCATTGTTTTTTTTTGTGTAGATGATGCAAATTCTTTTGCATTCCAAGAAAAAAAAAAAACTACTGTATAAACAAATTTTAAAAAGCAAATTGTAGAGTTGGCGCATGGGTTCTTGAATTAATCCTGGTCTGGGATTGTGATCAGTTTTGCATGTGTCCCCATATAGGGTTCTCTGTGGATGGATGGGTGGATTGGTTACTCTTATCAGCATGTGAATGCTTTGTGTCTTGTAATGGACTGGCAATCCATTTAAGCCCTAAGTAGCCATCTGTAGAAGGTCCTCATAACTCAAGACTCCTAAAAACCCTGGCTCAGTGGTTAAGGTGTTGGATTGCTGACCAGTAGGTCCCTGGTTCGAGCCCTGACTCTGCTGGGTTGCCACTGTTGGACCCATGAGCAAGGGCCTCCACCCCAAGTGCTCAGATGCAATCGGCCGTCAAGCTGGCAGCCCGACCCTGTAAATAACTGCCACAAAAACAACGGATTTGTATCAGTTGCCAGATGTTCCGGGTGGCATGTAGATGGAACAAATACGAAAGATTATTAGGGCATTTATGGGTCCTGAGATCCTGCCTATGCACACTGACTTGCACCTATAGTTCTTAGAAAAAGGCTGTGGATTCATAACATCTTTAAGATGAATTGCATGGACAAGATGATACTTCTGTCATTTTTGCATTTAAACAGAAACTCAATTTTTCATATGCATCGAGTTCCTTGGAATTCTCTCTGACTCCTTCTTCGTCTTTCGGCTGTTCCCTTCCATGGAAGTGAAATCTATAAGCACTAGGCGAACCAAGGAGGCAAATTCGATGGGTGTGGCAACCACAATGAAACATTTGAAAGAGAAGTGGGTAGTGTGTGCAAAGATTCTGATGACATCATTGCTTTAATGGAGATCTTCTTTTTCCCTTTCTAAACCTGGCTTAAAACACTGTGAATCTGTGTGTGTATGTGTGTGTGTGTGTGGTTGTGGTTGTTTGGTTGATTGTCGTACAAGAATAACGCAACCCGATTACACAGAGACTTATTCATTCACTGAGCTTTGTTCTTTTTGTTTGTCATCGTTTGAATCGCTAACTGCTTCATTGCCTCTCGGCAGCTGTGGAGCTTGTGGCTACCTTTGTTCTAATGGGTGGCAGATGTTCTTCGCCACCTGAGAAGTTAACTTATTTGAAAGTGTTTGCTTGAATGTATGTCATACAGCCGATCAGACGTAACATTAACACCATATAACAGTAACAGATTAACATTGATTATCAACTATATACCAGTAAACTGGTGACAGGATCATGGGTACCCAAGGCTCTCCCATGCCTCCCGCCTGTCTGGTCCGGTCTGGTCCAAAGAAAAGTAAATGCAGCAGAATTCGCTGAAAAAAAGTAAATGCTGGCCATGATAGAAAATCACCAGAATATCCAGTTAACCCAAGATTGCCAACCTTTCCTCTAAACACTCCAAATCCCAGTCTGATCGAGCACCCATTGGATACGCCGGACAAACCCGTTCCCCCCCCCAGAGGTCTTGTGGAATCATGCACAAAGGGAAACCTCCACAATATTGGTCATGATGTTTTTCATTCTAATGTTATGTCTGAACTGTGTATATCATTATAATAAATAACAAAAAAAGAAGCTCAAGTAATTACAGGCCATTTTAATTATATAGTGTTATGGTCTATTATTATTATTCAGTACAGACCTTCAGCTATGCTTAGCTCTGCCGTTTCAAGTGAGCGGGTTTAAGTTCGAGCCGCAACAATGCGTCAATTATGAAAAATGACCAATGTGGATTTTATTTGTGACACATTGCATCCTTAACTAAAAACAGCAGTGTGTTGTAATGTACTTAGTGCATAGGCCCCATGCAGCATGCAGTACAATAGTAAAACCAGTGCTTGTACTGTTGCACCATACTGTAAAGTTTTTATCCTCAATATTCCCAACAATTTGGTCCCAGTAGACATCTCTCCAATCATTTAACAGCGACCACCCAGGGAGGCTGAACACCGAAGCCCAGTTCCTACTTCCATGATTGCTATGAATTGCTCATTGTCTATACCGGTTTAGCCTGTGTTCAGGGACACGGGGAGCATGGAGCATATCTCAGGAGACTTAAGGCACGAGGTGGGGTACACCTGGACAGGGTGCCAATCCATTGCAGGACATAAACATATACACTCACACACACTACAGACAATTTGAAAACGCTAGTTAGCCTAATCTGCATGTCTTTGGACTGTGGGGGGGGAAACCGGAGTACCCAGAGGGAACCCACCAAATAAGGGTAGAACATGCAAACTCCATGCACACAGAACCGAGCCGGGAATTGAACCCCAACTCCAGAGGTGCAAGGCGACCACTAAGCCACCGTGCTGCCGCTATAAACCGGTGGAAGAGTATAATCATTGCTCGCCATGGGACGCTATGACACAATTATCAATAGCGTTATATTGAAGCGGAAAAGCAACACTGGTGGAAATACGTGAATTATGTTTAGGCCGGTACCTTGGTACAGTAAGGGCGCCTCAGATTACTTACAAATAATTCTACCTTGTGCTTTGAGGGTCTACCAATGACCACAAAGAAAAATTAAAGGGGGTTTAAACATTAGAGGGTTTAAAAATCATTAAATCCAATGTACACTAACTTGGGTGATACTTGGGGATGATACTGATCTTTAACATTTTTACAACCCATCATATTTATCAACAAAAATGACAAGATCAAAAAAGCTATCCTTACCGCTGATTTCATCCTGCCACTTAAAGCCCCTCGCAGTACCCCTACCGCTGCCTATGATTGACTACACAAGGACAGAAAATATCACAGAAAGACCTACGCAAACATGCAGCAGACCGACGAGTTGCCGCTTAGGTTTGCTGTAATCCAGGGGGTGGGTCTAAGCAGTTAGCTCATTTAGGTAGACACTGAAAAGTATGAAAGAATCTGAGGGCTGGAGCATTAACACACACACACACTTGAGGGGACCTTTGAGGCTTGTGCTAATTTGTTAACATACAGGATGTTTGAACAGTATTTGAAGGTAATCTACTGAAAATCCAAATCAATAACGATCAAGCCAGAGATGAAGGAGACAAGTAAATCTCCCTGAAGGAACTTTAAGAGGAACTAAAGTAACATTTTCTACTGAAGAATCTGAAGAGTCATTCATTCATTCATTCTCTATACCGTTTATCCTATATAGGGTCACAGGAGCCTGGAGCCTAACCCAGGAGATTTCGAACATAAGACGGAGTACACCCTGGACAGGGTGGCAATCCATCGCAGGCGCACACACAAACACACACACACTATAGGCAATTTCCGAATGCCAATTTGCCTAATCTGCATGACTTTGGACTGTGGTAGGAAAGCCACCAAGCACATCAAGCACCACATGCAAACTCCTTGCACACAGAACCGAGGTGCGAATCGAACCCTTGACCCTGGAAGTCCGAGGCGACAGTGCCACCTTTAAAGATCAAGTCCACAAGTTTAACCCTTAAAACTCAAGTGGCACAGATCCATGCCAGCAACAACACATTGGTCAATGATCAATTGATTTTACGGAGGTCCTGCATTTGTGAGGTCAGACACTGATGTTAGACGAGAAGGCCTGGCTCGCAGTCTCTACTCTAATCCATCACAATGGTGTTCTGTCAGGATGAGGTCAGGACTCTGTCCAGGCCTGTCAAGTTCTTCCACACCAAACTCGCTCATCCATGTCTTTATAGACCTTGCTTTGTGCACTGGTGTGGGGTTGTTTTTCAGGATTTGGGCTCGGTCCCTTAGTTCCATTGAAAGGAACTCTTAATGCTTCAGCATACCAAGACATTTTGGACAGTTTCATGCTCCCAACTTTGTGGGAACAGTTTGGGGAAGGCCCCTTGCTGTTACAACATGACTACGCACCAGTGCACAAAGACTGCAAGCCAGGCCTTCTCGTCCAGCAGCAGTGTCTGACCTCAAAATTCCCATAAACACCATCCTAAACATTGCAGGACAACCTTCCCAGAAGAGTTGAAGCTGTTATAGACGCAAAGGGTGGGCCAACATCATATTAAACCCTATGGATTAAGAATTGAGTTTTACTCAAGTTCATAGTTTGTAGGCGAATATAAGTACCCCTTTACTGCTTCCACAGGATTTAATAGGGTAGGTAGCAGCCAGGTACTACTGAACATTAGCCTGTGATTAATTGATCATCAGCAGTTGTGCAGACCTCTTATAAAAACACAGGTTTTGGCAGTTCATCAATTAATTGATCAATTAATCAAGGGTTTATGATTAGCAGCACCTGGCTGAGGTGTGTGTTAAACAATGCCAAGAGGGAAAGACAAACAATGGTCTTAGAGGGGCAGTTGTTGCTGCACATCAATCTGGAAAGTGTTATAAAACCATTTCCAAACACTTGCATAAACATGCTCTGGGTTCTAAAGGCTATGAATAGTAATCATCATATTAATTATTCTAATCTATCACTCCCGTTTCTGAGACTCAGCACTCTGGTAGGTCAGGGATTTCACTCCTAGCATTATTTTCTCTCTCTCTCTCTCTCTCTCTCTCTTTTTTTTTTTTAGAAGTAAAGTTAGTTTGCTGAACAAGCCCTATAAAATCTGTTTCCTACCCGAGTTCATATGGCAGCAGGCGCCAGATGCTGAGTCAGCAGCTTTAGTGGGCTGTTTCTTGTTGACGGTATCATTCTTGTTGATACAACCCTCCAGTGAGGTGTCTGTCACAGTGCCAGCCTGTGCCATCTTCATCTCGGCTCCTTCAGGCTTCCACATGGGATCTGTGGAGCTGAATTAACACCTGCACTTACTTTAGGATTAACCGTTACACAGCCCATAGAACACACACACACACACACACACAGGTTCTGCCTAATCAGCGTGGAGTTAGTTATGCCTGGTCGCTGGAATAGCTGCGTGTTTCTGTAGTGAGACATCACCAAATCTCACCGAATACCGTCTTCTGTTTCAGGAAAAGTGTTGATTACACTAGTGTTTGATTTTACCTGCTGGCACATAGTGTAGTGTTGAAAAACATCAACTCTCGTGGTCTCAGTGTCTTTCTCTTCTTCAATATGTGCTTATGTCCCTCATTCTCTCTATACATCTATATCATAGTTTTTCTCTCTATCTGATAAGTGTCTTTCTGCCTCTTTTATTTTGTCTCTCTCCGTCTGTCTGTCTCTCTTTTATCTCAATCTCAATGTTTCTCTTTCGCTCTCTCGACCTCTTCCAGTCTTTGTCTGTTTCTCTTTCTCTTTCGCTCTCACTTTCTTTTTGTCCGTTTCTGTTTTCCTTTCTGTCTCTCTCATGTTTTTTCTCTCTCCCTATCTGTCTCTCTTTGTCTGTCTCTGTTTTCCTTTCTCTCCCTTCCTCCTTCAATCCGTCTGTCTTTCTCACTTTCTCTCTCCCTCTCTCCCTCTGTCCTTCTGTCTATGTTTCCTATTCTCTCTGTCTCATCGCGTCTCGGAGATCTGGAGCTCTTTCTGTCTTGTCTCTTGTCTGTCTCACTGTCATTCTGGTCTTTACTTTTGTATTTCTTCCTGTTGATCACTTTCTGTTTCTAAGTCTGTTTTTCTCTCTCTATCTTTGTTACCCCTTTCTGTCTTTCCCTAGTTCTGTATTTCTCTCTCCCACATACATTTATTTATTTATTTATTTATTTATTTAATAGTTATTTTTCTGTCTGTCCCTCTCTCTATGCCTTTCACTTTCTGCCTTTTCCACATTCTGGTTGTCTGTCTTTACCATTCTCTCACAGTCTCTGTGTCTGTCTGTCTTTATGTTTGTCTTCCTGTCTATCTCTACCCCTCTTTCTCTGTCTGTTTATCTCACTCTCTTAATGGCTCACACTTGAGGCCAACAGCTGGAATCAGGAAAATGAGATCTCTCCCCTCTGTGTGTGTGTGTGTGTGTGTGTGTGTTAGAGTATGTGCATGCATGCCCTTTGTCTTTTCTGCTTTTTGAACGCTTTGATCTCCGTCCCTATGGGACTCCCACATTTCGGCTAAGATGCTCATATCACCATTACTCCCCAGAACTCTGGCGGTTTGAGTCACCCAACCCTAACCCAGCTCTGATCACGCTCATCAATAATGCATGCGTTACCTGTGTACATCAGCTGAATAATGGAAGCGCCAGGGCCATTACTGAGTTTTTATGGTCTGTCGTGGTTTCGCTGTAGTTTTTTCAGCTTCTTTGTGTTGTCTCCAAAGTGAAGAGCTCGGTGCTGAATAATGTATCGCGGTGTACACAACCGTGCCACTCCCTTCAAGTAGTGCGGCGCGGATTAGAGGAACAGGAAGTCCATTTCAGCTTGAGGCGCCCTTTATCAAGCTGGATACAAACCCAAGAAATCTGGTATTCATGACTATCCCATACATTCATGTCCTGGATAATGATTGTATCCTACTCATGCTTCTGAGTGTGTGTGTGTATTTAGGAATAAGAAGACTAGCCAGAATAAGCAGTGATTTTTAATGACATCATATCGTATCATTTGTACAGATGGGGCTTTTATACCCTTTAGCCATTACATTAATACCCAAGTATTGTGCAGCAGATCTTTTGGGTGCTCCGGGTCAGACTTGTTTGTCTTTGTGCGTTCCATGGATGGAGGTGTGGAGGTCTGATCAACCACCTTGATCTCTTTGCCTGCTAAACCCAATACACAGTAGACTGTGATGTACCGTGTGTTCTGATATCTTTCTATCGTAGCCGATATATCCAGCTTTTCTATGGGTTCGATCGAGACGGGCTGGCCTTTGGTCACCACTGGTATATAATCAGTGGCAAGTAACAAAGTACAAACACTTCGTTACTGTACTTAAGTATTATTTGTTTATATGTATTTTACTAGTAGTTTTCATATGTGAACCGTGACGGAAAAAATATATGGCTATGTTGTAAAATATAATTCAATATATGCTGTAAGTTTCAATATATAGTAAACTAATGCTTAGATTTAATAATATATTGCAATATATGAATGGATATGGGTGGCACGGTGGTGTAGTGGTTAGCACTGTCGTCTTGCACCTCCAGGGACCGGGTTCGATTCCCAGCCAGGCTCGATTCCGGTCTCTGTGTGTGTGTGTGTGTGCCCTGCGATGGATTGGCACCCTGTCCAGGGTGTACCCTGCCCCTGCCTTATATATATATAAATATAAAATCAATCAGATTTAATATATTATGAAGTATATTGTAGAATACAAAATCACATACATTAAAATATATATGTAAATATATTTCTCAATATATAAAAAGCATCAATTCCTTTTATATATATATATATAAATAAAAAGAATGTGTATATATTAGTGATGCGCGGGTCGTCTTTTAACCCGCGGGCCCCGTGGGTAGCCCGCGGGTCGGGTTGGGGCGGGTAAAGAAATTGTTGCTTTATTTGCGGGGCGGGTTGGGGCGGGTCATTAAAAAAATTTTTTTTTTTAAATCC
>JAQMYK010000021.1:11162347-11185041 GCA_030014345.1 Clarias buthupogon
AGCCTCCTGGGATAGGCTCCAGGCCCCCCGCGACCCTGAATACAGGATAAAGCGGTATAGAAGATGACTGAATGAATAAATATTATTCTGTATAATATGAATACATTTTTGAATATAAATATATTTTTCTTAGTAAAAAGAAAAAAAGTTAGTATTAGTTAGTATCAGTTAGTGTAGCAATAAGAAATATTAAATATTAACTTTATAAAATCTTTTCAATTTGCCAGTAGATCAGAACACTAAATCATTTTATATATTTAACAGTTAATACTGTATATAGGGAAATATATTTTCTTTCCGTAAGGGAATTTTCATAAGCTTACAGTGCATTTTAGACTACGTACATAGTACTTCAACTTAAGTAAAATGAATTGAAGTGGAGTACATCTTTAGGCAAGCAGTTGTACTTTTACTTCAGTACTGAGTTTGTATAATTCCGCCACCTCTGAATATGAATGTTGTTCAGTTCACCTGGCGTTCGTGTTTGTGTTGTGGCTGAGTTAAGAATGCTTATTTTTAAAACATTTCTAGCATTTAGCACTCGGCGGCTTATAGAACTGCTCTCCATGACAGTCTCAGCATGCTGGTCACGGACTTCAGTCCTTTGATCCATTCAGTTTCCAGACTGATTATACTGGTGCTTGTTTACTGATAAATGAGGCCCAATGTCTGTAGATGAGCTCTTAAAACTGAAGTACGTGTTTGATGTCATAAATAACAAGACTATTGTCTGGTTTAAATCTAATGCTCTAATATGGTTAGACATTTACTATGTATTAAATGTCTTGGTCTGTAAAATGTTGTGTGTGTGTCACTTATCTGTATAAATAAAAGAGATTTTGTCTGTACATTGGTCAGAACTCGCTCTTTTAATGATATCTTTACGTTTCATACATTGTCTCAGAAAATTTTTTGTCTGTATGTTTATCCGTCCGTATGACTATCTGTATTGCTGTCTATCTGTATATCTGTCTGTCTGTCCGTATATCTGTCTGTCTGCATGTTTGTCTGTACGACTGTCTGTCTGTCTATGTCTGTCTGTATATCTGTATATCTATCTGTACGACTGTCTGTATATCTATATCTGTACGACTGTCTGTCTATGTCTGTCTGTATATCTGTATATCTGAATATCTATCTGTACATCTGTCTGTATATCTGAATATCTATCTGTATATCTGTCTGTCTGTCCAGCTGATTTAGTCACAGCATTACGCAAAACAGAGTTTAATGAACCTTTTGGCAGTACTTAGGTTTTTGCCTGAAGTTAAACTTGCACGAGTGAAGTGCATACGTGAAATGAAAACGTTGAGTAAAAGCGATGTTATGAACAGTTACGTGTCGGATGTATTAATCTACTTTAAAATAGGATACTAATAAGCCACTGGCTCCATGTGAACAAACACCTTCACCAATAGATATTAAGAAGAAAAAAATCTAAACTGAGTTTTTTTTACCGGGATCATCTTCATATTTTCACTGTTAAAATAACATCGCTGAAGAGGTACATGTGTGTGGAGACGTTTTAAGACAAAACTCCATCTTTATCTGATCTACTTTTTTTAAATTCTCATCCGTGATCTCCGATTACCGAACAGGGCGTATATTTGGCTGACGATGAAAGAAGTACGACTTGGCTTAAACAAGGCGGTAGATACTCAAACTTACAGCTTTTAATTGCTTTGTATTGATGAGTTAGACAGTTTTGCCGTTCAAAATGAGAAGCAGACATGTACGGGGCTTCAGCCTGATATTATAATATCACTGATTAAAGCTGACGTCGGCATGGTGGTTTAGTGGTTAGAACTGTCGCTTTGTACCTCCGGGGTTTGGGTTTGATCCCCGCCTCTGGGAATGTGTGTATAGGGTGTGCATGTTCTCCCCGTGTTTGGTGGGTTTCCTCCGGGTACTTCGGTTTCCTCCCACAGAAATAGGGATATACAGTAGGGATAGGCTCCACGTCCCCTCCGACTTTGTACGGGGTAAAGCGGTATAGGCTATGAGATGATGAGAGACATTAAAGCTGATCAGCTTATTTTTAGCTTTAACTAATGCAGATTTTTAATGCAGACTATTTCTAAAAACTCTTTTCCCGTCAACGGCGGGTACTTCAGGTAGTCAAGAATAACTCGTGACTTGCATATGCAAAGCCGCTGTTTTTAGAGCAACTACATTTCCATAAACTGTTTTTTTTCTTTCTTACAACATCGACAGCATGTTCATTTCAGAACGTAAAAAAAAAAAAAATCCATACCAGCCCAAAGCACTGCACAGCTAATCAGTTAAATGCACGGAAATGTCAAAAAGCCAGGAACCCCCGTGAGAGCTGTACTGGTAGGAAATCCCCTCCGGAAGGGGCCCCGTTTTTGCTAGCATGCCTATAAATTACTTTAAATCACTATGCATGTGGTGCTGTCAAAAAGAAGAGAACTCCGTGATGAATTGTCAGAAACATAAAAGAAGAAAGAGGAACAAACAGAGGAGGAAGACGCGAAGGAGGACAGTGGTAAGTGGTGGAGATGAATAAATTAGTGGATTGAGTAACAGGTTCATTGTTGGCAGGCAAGCAGGTAGGAAAACTGGGTCATGGTTTGGAGTTTAGATTCATGTAAGAATATGATATAGTATGTTTGGAGAGATTATAAATGAATTAGTGAAGCCATTGTGCACCTGGAAACATGTTTGTGATTATGTGTAGTTCATCATGCTATAGTTGTGCATCTCGCCATGGCGCAGATTATGTTTTAGGTTGGCGGAACGTTTTGTTACAAACATTGGCACAACTTTGGCTGGTATTAGGCAATTTTTGAAAGATTTAATTATTTTTGATAAAATGATTACGGAACAACATTGGGTACATGATGCTGGAATGACATTGAATGAATGCAGTGATGCAAAAATGACTTCAAATCAACAATGATACCGAGCGGACGGCCTGAGCGGGAGCCGAACCCCAGTCGCTGTGACGAGATCCGTGCAAGATAATCACTGGACCACTAGGGAACATGCTGCTGTTGTGTGTACAGTTGAATCTGAAATGACTTGACGCGCTCTCTTTCAACTGGTACTTGACATAATTTCGTCACTTTCTTTCTTTTGGTGTTTGTTAATGTTGAATAAAATATGTAACCGTCATATAAAATCGCACCCATTTTGGTGATCTGATTTATGCATATTTTCAGATTCCTAGTTCAATGAGATCCATTTTGATATTACTGTATCGTGTCCGATTCTTGAGATACAGTATGGGTGGCGCGAGTTTGTGTATGAGGAGCGCCTTGGGGGGGAAAAACAAAACCCAAATCCTGTATATTTAAAGGAGGATTCCTTATTGTATTAAGAAAGCCTCATTTTGACACCAGGTTTTCCCAGCTATCCCTAAAAATAACTTTGCCAGCAGCGTGCATAAAGGATTATAGCGCAAAAAAAAAAAAAAAAAAATGCAACAAGCACGTTTTCATCAGAAAGGGAAGACAGAGTGTCAAATGAAGTGTGAAATCTATCTTCTACCTTTCTGATTTAGTAACAGGAAGCTGTAGTGACTCTGTGCTCATATTACTCATTCAGTTTCAGCGCTGCCTGCTTCCAGAGAGGAAGGAAGTGGCTGTAGATGATTTATTTATTCAGTTTACTCTAAAGAACACGACCTGCACTGGTCACAGTACAACTATGATATACTCCTCAGCTGAAGTCATTCAGTGATTATGAATTAGTCTGGATGTTGTGGTTTGTAGATAAGAACGGTTTCCTCTCGTCTTCTGTGCTTTCTGTTGCCGCAGTATTTCATCATCTGAAATAAGGGAAATCCTGGAGGTTTGCCCTTAATGACCTCATTACACACAAAGGTGCTGCTCAAGACGGTTGCAGGCGCACACATTAAAAATGAGCCATTATCCTGGAAGGCGTGTTTAATTTTTGTAGTTATTATTTTTGCCCTGCAGGGGAGCAATGGGAATGTGCCATGGCAGTGTTTATTTAGAAGAGACAGAGATTCATTTTGACTTTTTAAAAAAAATGGACTTAAGAAACTAATTTTACATTTAGGCATTTGGCAGTACACCCTTATCCAGAACGACTTACTGTACATTTTATCCCATTTTTTTGAGGGTGAAGGGCCTTGCTCAAGGGCCCAACAGTGGTGCTGGGGTTTGAACCTGTGACCTTCTGATCAGTAGTCCAATTACTTAATCACTAAGCCTTATAACCCCTGACGATAATTCACATCTGTGTACCTGTGAAGATCCAAAAAGATTGATATACTGTACAGTATGTACCCTCATGGACTAAAGAAACAAATTATGTAAAAAAAAATCCAGAGCGACTTTAATTTTGATCTCTTTATACATCTGAGCAGTTGAGGGTTAAGGGCCTTGCTCAAGGGCCCAACAGGGACAACTTGGTGGTTATGGGATTTGACCACCTGGGACCTTCTGAGCCATAGTCCAATGCCTTAACCAGTGAGCTACTCCTGACTCCCTACAGTATCACCATCTTCTTAAGGAGTGCCGTGCGCAGGCATGAAATTTGCCATGTGATTATATCCACCTGTCTTGGTATCAAAAGTAAGGAAAACGTTCTGATTGTGCATATTGACTTCACGCTATCATGCCCTGTTTTGGCATTGCTAGCAGAGAGAGAGAGAGCTTCGACTTGGTACAATGCAAAAAGATGTCGCCAAACATTAGAATTCAATGGCGCCAATTGAGAAATTGCAGAAAATGCTGCCACTCCTGCATCTGGTATTCCTGGGTTACACACGATAAGATGTAGGGCTGGCAGCTGGACTTGATGGACATAGACCAGTATTGACTCTACATCATTGTCAACACATCCATGGGATGCACTGGACAAACAAGTGGGATCCAAGAAGCCCCACACCTCAACTCACAGCACCAAAAACGATCTTCTGCCAACATCCTGGTTCCAGACACCCCAGCACACCCCAAAAGGCTCTGTGGAGCTACGCCCCAAGGGGCCAGAGTCACCCTGGATCCGAAATCCTTGCTGGTTTTATGTAATGCTTTTAATGGATTGGCTGATCGGTTTGTAGATGATAACATTACCTCAGAAGTACATAAACACCTAGCTGGTTTCACTCATGTGTCCACTGGTATTGTTGTAAACAATGTTAGTTACATTTCTAGGGACCCTGTCTTTACAACCTCACACACACACACACACTGAGTAATGCAGGAATGGGGAAATTTGCAAACACATGTGGGTGAAACCTGAGAAACCAGAGGAAACCCACCAAGTAGGGGGAGAACACACAAACCAAGATTTAAATCGCCAAAACCTGAGCCACTCATAAAGATTTCCTGATCCGAGTGCCCTCGTTGTGCCTCCTGATGAAGAAGCTTGCATGAATTACTATCATCACTAGTGTTAGCTATTTAGCCTTGTTCGTTGCATGAGCATTTAGCAAGCATTGTACAGGTTTCTATGAAGGTGGTTCATCAAAAGATTTAACTTACCCCGGTGTATCTTGTTATCTAAAATCGAGTTTACATACCTTACATTCCAGGAGTAACGGCATTAATATCTTTACCATTAAGGCATTTTGCAGTCACATCTCCAGCCATTGCTAACAGTTCAGATAAGGTTTTCTCAATTGCGCAATAAACTGGTGCTAATAAAATTGTTTAAAGAATTACTATAGATCATCTGACTCATTCACCGTCTCTACCTCTCAATCCTGTGTGCAAGGTTGTGGGGAGCCTGGAGGATATCCCAGGAAACTTAAGATAGATGGCCTAATGGACAGGGTGACAATCTCACACTCACACATTCATTCACACCCTACAGTGAATTACGGAAACACCAATTAGACTAATCTGCATGTCTTTGGACTGTGGAAGGAAACAGGTGTCCCTGGAGGAAACCCACCAAGCATGGGGAGAAAATGCAAAGTTCATGCACACAGAGATGGGAATCGACCCTGGCCGGGAATCGAACCCGAACCCTGGAGGTGGAAGGCGACAGTGGTAACTATACTAGGATGAAATCAAACCTATTAGACCCTTAAATGATATGTGCTATGCATAATTAGTCATTTTTTGACATTCAAATGTGTCTTCAAACAAGTTTCCTGCTTTTTTCCCCATTATTTATTCAGTTATTGGCCAGGGCTTATCTTGTTTTGTTTCTCATTTTACGGCGAATGTTATCCAGTATGTTGCATTAGCGCCACCTATACAGTAGGTCTCACTTTTCCTCATCTCCCAGTCCTTTTAAAGCAATGCAGTCTTTCTTAAAAAAAGTTCCCTAACTTTCTAACACACTTTCAATACTGCCATCTAGTTCTTAGATTTGTGACCTCATAAAAGCGGAGCCCCTCCCAAGTCTTGTTGCTCAGACCTGCTGTTCTCTGGGGGGGGGGATAGTAAAATATGGGGCCTTTAATCCTGATTATTTCCAGTGTGATCCAGGATGCTCCATTAGACCCTGACGTCTAAGTTACACGTTGTGAATTTTATACATCATCTACATCAGCTCACAAGTTTCGGTGCGTGCTGCGAATATGGTGTTGAGGTCGGATACGGTGTATACGCAGCTGTTTGTTAGCGTTCTTGGGCAGTGACGCATCAACTCTGAGCTCCGATAAAATGTCGATGAGCAGAAGTCACCGATGGTTACGCTGGCTCGTTCCAGGACCGTTTAAATCTGACATTTGTGTTATAAAAGGCTGGAGATGTGACTGCACGGAGCACGAGGTTTTAAATGACGAGCCATGCACGCAATCACACACACACACACACTCCTCTGGCTCTTTCAATGCTAAGAGATCCGACTCATTTCTCAATATAGGGTTGAGTGTGCACGTTTATGCGGTGAGACAGAAGGCGAGAGCGGTACATACAGTACGTGCAGTTTTTGTTTCTCACCTGGTCGAAGGCGAGTGTGTATCCCTGCTCTATTTGAATGTTTTTTTTTTTAGTTATTCAGTTATTCATTCAGCCTCAACAGCGGATCCTTGTTAGTGTGTGTGTGTGTGTATATGTGCAAACATTCCATCACTTGTGCATGATGCAATTCCCGACACGTTAAAAGAAAACAAGCCTGCCGTCATGTTTACAAGTTTTTCGGATTTGGATTTGTGTAGTGCGGTAAAAATCAGTTCAATATTAAAGAAGTGAGAACAAAGCGATAAACATAATGAAATGATTTTGGACTCTAATGAGTGCAGTACTAGCCTGAGAATGTCCTTTCGATATGCTGGAAGATGAGAATAGAATTGAGAGAGCGAGAGAGAGAAAAAGAGAAATGGATGGTTAGATGAATGAATGGAATCCTGTATATACTGGGCACATGGGCAGACATTCAAACCCATTACACAGAGACAATGATTTAAAGCGGGCCTTAAAAGTGTCAGAGGCTGATTTTTCCCCCTCGCTTGCTCAGCCTTGCATTACAGCAGAGTGTGCACGCCTTTCACATGATCTAATCTGACTAACACGACGTGCACGAATCAGCACGGGAACAGAAAAGACCACGGTTTATTGATCCGAACCAAAACATAAATAAAAATTGCCATATTCAATCAATCAATTAATCAAATCAATAAACAGTCAGACAGACAGACGTATAGATACAGGACTCCAGACAAACATAAATCTCTAACTGGAAGTTGAGTCATGTCCTGTTACTTAGAAACGATTCACTACTCATCCAAGTAGTACCTTGGATGAGTAATGAAATTTTTCTAGCTAACAAGAAAGAAATTCAGTTGACACTTCCAGATAAACTCACCGCCAGGATGACTGATCCTCACATAAATCTCAGTCACTTAATCATCTTTTATACACTGTGTACAGGGTCGCACTGGATGGGGGGCCAATCCATTGCAGGGCCCACACACACTCATTCACACACTACAGACAATTTGGGAATGGCAGTTATCTGGAGGAAACCCACCCAGAACTCCATGCACACAGACCCGAGACGGGAATCGAACCCGGACCCTGAAGGTGCTAGGCGACAGCGCTCACCACTACACCACCGTGCCGCCTGGACATTAAGGTCTAACCCCATAATATTTAGGACCCAAACCACATTATTAAGAGGCAGGCTTTAACCAATTTCATAAGGTAACCATGATGCCACACTGATTTAAACTGGAGCCTAGGGTACCAGGAATACTGTATGTTTAGCTTAGCTTAGCTAGCATTGTCTGATGGCATGGAGTGAGAAGATCGTTTTTTTCATTTTTTATTTAGTCATTCATTTAATTACTTGACTTTAGCTGTCTTGCTAGCCAGCTAAGCTACATCATGCGCGTTAGTCTGGTAACTAAGTAAAATGATGGCATTACTACCTGCTGCTTCACTGTTTTTAGATCATTTCGCCTGATGTAATGATGTTATACCGAAGTATAATTACAAGACTTTCATACTGTAAGTGTCAAAGGCTTTTACTGACAATTGCATTAAGTTTATGCAAAGAGTCAATAGTTGCAATGTAATTCTGTAATTCACCCTGGAATGCTGTCAATCAACCTCTGAGCCACATCCTGACTGATGGCAGCTTGTTCTTATACAATGCTTGAGGTTTGTCAGAATTTATGGGTTTTTGTTTGTCCACCCGCCTCTTAAGGATCGACCAAAAGTTCTCAACGTGATTTAAGGTCCGGGGAGTTTCTTGGCCAAGGACCCAAAATTTCTCTCTTTTGTTTCCGAGCCACTTAGTTATCACTTTTGCACTTATGGCTAGGTGCTCAATCATGCTGGAAAAGGCAGTGTTCGTCACCAAACCGTTCTTGGATTTTGGGAGAAATTGCTCTCGGAGGATGTTTTTGTACCATTATTTATTCATTGCTGTGTTCTTAGGCAAAATTGTGAGTGAGCCCACTCCCATGGCTGAGAAGTGACCCCACACATGAATGGTCTCAGGATGCTTTACTGTTGGCATGTAGTATTTGAAGCTAGAATATCGCCAAAAAACTGACTATTATGCGTAATCAAAAAAAACGCAGGTGTTTGAAATCGAAAACATAAAATTGTCGCCAACCGCGATGAAACAGAACGTTCACAGTCAGGAAGCAGAGAAAGGGAGGAAGTCGGGGAGGAGAAAGAGAGAGAGAGAGAGAGACTTATTACAGTATGTCTTAAAGGCTACAGTAAGCTAATAGCCAAAATAGACAAAAGTTTGGTCATTTTTAAAACTTACACAAGTGTAAGTATTGTAGTATAAAAGTAAATGGAGGACTTTTACTTGAGTAATGTTTTACCTTGGGTATCTCTACAGGATTTGTGTTATTTGCCCACCACTGGGTGAGTTTCAAAAGCTGCCAAGATTTAGAAAAAGTAATGCACAACTGTTATGAATAGATTTAACAAAAATCAGAAAATGCTACGAAATTAAGTGTTAAATTAATCTCTTCTTTTATTCTGCAAATCATCTCACCACCTGCTTGTCAGTGCTTTCATCCCAGTACATTCACTATGGACAGAACGAGAGAGATCAGGAGCGCACATGATCATACAGCACAGCTGTATTCAATAACAAGAGCACTTGCAAAACTTTTATGAATTTATGACAGTCTAAAGTTTGGATTTTTTCCACGTTTGGCTTAAATCAGAATTGAGGTACCTACATTTACATTTCAATAGGTCTTGGTCAATATAAATGTTCCTGCTCTGCACGTCGGCCGTAAAGTGTGTCACCCGGTATGCGAGTACAATGTACAGTAAGTAATCGTTGCCAAATTCCACAACCCTCGTTCCGTGCAAAAAAATGCATTCCAAAGGTCAGCTGAGTCTCATATGGAACTTCTATAGTCCCACTGAGGCAAAACAGTTTGTATCTTTCAAAGTTATGGTGTATTTAATAACTTTCCCCCCCCAGAATTTTTTTTTTTTTAATGACACAAGTGTGAAAATATATTCTGGAACAATACTGAGTTTAAAAAAAAAAAAAACTATGAAATAACACCTTTAGGATTAGATAATTAAGTAACAACGACAGTCAAGTGTTATTTTAGGACATGAAAGTCAGCCTTTGTGGAACAGTTCTTGCAAGAACAGTATTGTGTCCAGTGCATTTGCAAAACCCATCAAGCACCATTATGAAACTGGGTCTCATGGAGGAGTTCATTTAGAGGCACCAGTTACCTCAGAAATCACCAATTAACAACCAGCACCTCAGATTAGAGCGGTTTTGAAGACTTTACAGAGCGTAAGTAGCTCAATATCAACTGTTCAAAGGAGATTATCGCATATTGTGGAACAGCGCCTTCAGCAATGTAGAAAGAAATGCAAGACCATGGAATTTGAAGGTGTGTCCAGACTTTTGACTGGTAGCGAACATGTGCTCGAACCACGTATGACGACGTTAAGCCCACAATGTGACATCATCGTAGTGTTTCATACAGTAAATCCGCTCAAGAGGCGCCATTATTTTCGACCAGCGAGTGTTGTCCTGTATTTACATATGCAGTATGCGTCTCTGTAAAGTCTACATGGCAGTGTCATCTTTAGAGCTAAACTGCCAAGAGCTTAGGGCAACTCTGCTTCCACAGTACCGGCAGCATGACAGATGTGGGTTTAACACCTGACGAGGAACAGAAGAGCGCGATTCGAGCGAGGTGTTCTGTGTTTAAAGTCGACCTGTTTGCCAAAACAACCTAAAAACCCTCTTGCTAACATGTTCATGAGTCATATTTGTTCTCGCGTTTATTGATTCGGTCTGGGATTTGACCTCACTACCAATTCCTGTACCAGTTTATATAACTGCATTAGAATAAATGTTTCTTTATACAGTATGTGGTGTTGTATAAAATGTGTGTGTGTGTGGTGTCTGGTCTGCGGAGGATGTTTTTCTTTTCATGTGAAGGTTTTTCTTCCTCGTTTCAGGAAAAAAAAAAGGTTTTGTGCTATTTTTTGCGTTCTCATTCCGAAGCCAAGGTCCTTTCTACTTAAATAAATAATTTAATAAATAAATAATACTCCCAGCGTTTTTGAAGTGTGTGTGTGTGTGTGTGTGTGTGTATCGATTCGCTTCAGTAGCAGCTTAAACGCTGAATAGGTGCAAAGACGTTCAATAACCTGCTATTTAAAATGAGTGGCTGTCAAATACTGTACGGCGGCAAAAATATTGGCACCCTCTGTGAAGATTCAAAGAAATCCTTGAAAAGATGAAAACATCTAAAATCAACTTTTTTTTTTGACAGCGTTTGTTTTCGGGTGCCAGATCGCCTGGTTTTGTTATCTACTGTAGGAATCTCCGGGAATTTTTTTTTCCACACACTTGTATCATGTGGGTTGAAAAACCTTCCAGGTTCAAGGGGAATCGAGGTGCAAGCGTGGTGAGCTGAAAAGCATGTCTAGACAGAGATGTGAACAGGCTACAAGGATAGGACTCTTAGGTTTGCTTTCCACCATTTCCAAAAACAAATCACGTAAACAATCATAGATAACAGAAACGTCAGTGAGTGATCCTGCTTCGAATGCCATCGCTCTGTAGACGTCTGTAATCTGATATCAACCCAGAGGTTCTTTTTTCGTTCATACGCCGCCTCCCCCCTCCTGGGACGGCTCCCATTTCATAAATCCCTTGCGATAACATAATAATCCTTACTCGAGCGTTACACAATTACCGCGATATGAAATCCGAATCTCGGCACACGTCTACCTCACACAGCCGAGCGGGATAGAAGAAGTGCCGAGGAGACAACGTGGCGCTCCGAAATGTATCGAACGCACATATCTCTGATATCTCTGATACGGAGTTATTTCCTAGTAACACCAGCCAAGAATACTGGCTCGTGCTTCCTTATGTAACCTCCTGTTTTTACTTCCTTCGCTCTATCCATCTATCAATCTATCTATCTATTCTTCTTTCGCTCTGTCTGTCTTTCTTTCTCTTTCCGTCTGTGTTGCGCTGGAAACCGAACTGCATTTGCTCTTCGATTATGTCATGTGATTATGAGCGACACAAACAAAGGAAAAATCTGTGCTGTGTGTGTGTGTGTGTGGGTGTGTTCTGTTTTTTTTTCTTGTGGGGACCAGCTAAATGTCCCCGCAAAGTCCTTTGGTTACTATCAACATATGCAATCCGAAAGAGTAATAAAATCACACCTAACTCTCACACACACACACACATACACACACCTAGAAAGTTGTGTAATTCTACCACTAAGGGGTATTTCCATTAATCTGTGATCGGTGTGTTACTGTAGATAAAATACTTTGCTGCTATAACATGACAAGCAAGAGTATACTGGAACTGAAAAGCTTGATAAAGTGATAACATAAAAGGGAAGTGAAGAGAAGACGAGAGATGGAGTGATGATGTTGAGATGTTGAGAAGATAAGAGTAGAAGGAACTGGGATAAAACAAAGAACTCAGCAAACATGGAACATCCCCTAGAAGAAAAGTGGGGGGGGGATACGGCCATTAGCCTAATCTGCATGTCTTTGGATTATAGGAGGAAACCGGAGTACATGGAGGAAACCCACCAAGCGCGGGGAGAACATAATAATGCTGTGTGTGTGTGTCTTTGTGTGTGTATTTGGTCCTATATAAAACATCTGTAGAACATTTTCCGAATGTTTGCATTCAGTCTTCCAAAGCTCCCGTGGACGTCCCCAATAACGTCCCTACGCAATGACTTGTAGGGGACGTTCTGGGGATGTTCTTATTACTGTGTTTGCTGGGACGTCACCTGTGTAACACCTTGAATGCGTTAGATAAAGGATTTATTTCTCGTCCTGACACTTTGGTAGATTCTTGTCTTTCCTAATTTCTGTCTTTTCTTTTTTCTTTGCATTGTGTGTATGGTGCGTATTTTCTGCATGCATGCGAAACTCTAGTTTCTAAGAGAGAAAAAAATAATTTTACAGTACGATTCCGCACTCTTTAATTCAATAGTAGGAAAAATCCAGCACTTTTTTTTTTTTTTTTAAGGTCTAGCTCCAGAAATCAGCCGGGAGTCTGGTGGTCAGCTGATCGCTCGGAATGATGTGAGAGATTTCTGTGGTTCTGGACAGGTTTAAATAAGAGAACAGACTGTGTGCAGAACAGACTTGCACACTTTCACTTGGTGTGTGTGATTTTAGATCCTAGTGAGGACTAAACGCGTACTCTGCACAATAAACATAGTGTAGTCCATCATCTACTGTATACTGTCAACACTTATCCTGGATCCTATCCCAGGGAACTTAGCGTACAAGGCAGGGGTGCAGCCGCACGCACAGACATTCCCTACTGTATGGGCTATTTGGAAATGCAATCCAGGCTACACCTCATGTTTATGGACGAAGCTGGATTATCTGAAGGAAACCCATTAAACACTCCACGGACAAAGGACTGGAGGCGAGATCCAAACCCTGAAGGTGCCAACAGTGCTAACCACTACATTCTGCATGTGTACAATTCTAATAAACCAAATGCATAGAAGTTTCCACCCATCATCCATCCATCCTTCTAGGAACCTCTAATCCAATTAGGGGCTGTGAATCACCAATGGTGATTACCGTTGTATTTATTCCAATTTTAAGACCATGGTAGGACGTCTGTTCAACGTTCACACACTACGGGCAATTTGGGAACGCCTGTGCGCCTAATATGCATATCTTTGGACTGTGGGAGGAAACCGGAGTACATGGAGGAAACCCACCAAGCACGGGGAGAACATGCAAACTCCATGCACACGGACCTGAGGAGGTAATCGAACCCTTGATTCTGTAGCTAAACCATTGATAGCTGTAATTACTTAGGAGTTTATTAAAGAGACATGAGGAGTCACTTACTATAAGATCGTCTTTGGCTCTGATTACTATGTACAATTACGTGACCAGTTCATGTGTGAAAACGATTCCTCCTGCTCCCAGAACCACTCATTCAGTACATTCAGGTCGTCAGCTGACTTGGTTTTATTGCCGCATAACGCTGCTGAGCCTAGACCTGACCCCAGATCATAACACCGCCTCCAGAGGCTTGCACAGGGGCCACTATGCATGATGGGTCCGCGTCTCTTCTTACAATATTATTCTAAAATAGGGTCAGTCTGATCACATGATCACCTTTTCCCATTGCTCCCAAGTCCAAACTTTATGCTTCCTAATGGGTTTCTTTGACCCTTCTAAAACAAAAGCACTTATTATTTTGAAAAGAATTATCATTCTTTAAAGAAATTATCCAATGTTCCTGAAGTGTAGGTTCGGGTTTACGAGTTAATAATTAGGTACGTTAACACTTAGGTCAGTGCAGGATGGATATGAGGTGTGTGCATGTGTGTGTGTGTGTGTGTGCACGTGTCCTGGCTGAACTTGTACTCATTGGCCTGGACCTTTTCCTCTGTGAAAAAAAAAAAAGTGCAGCGTGTAACAACAGCAGGGCAGAGAGTTCAATCCCGGGGGAAAAAAACAAGCAACAACAACAACAAGCCTCCCGACGCTCCTCCATGTCTGTCTGTCTGTTCTTTCCTTCCCCCTCCTCTCCTTTCTTTCTGTCTCTGCTCTCTGCATTGTCCTTGCTCATCCTTTCTTGCTTACTCAATTCTTCTCTTTATCTCGTTCCCCATCTCCACTTCGACATTTCAGTTTATCTTTTGCTCGTTTGTTCTCTCTCTCTCTTTTACCATCTGTATTTTTTTGCACAGTCATGCATGTCATTTTTTTTTTTTTTTACCCTTCCTCTCCATCACACTTTTTCTTCATACTTTGCGCAAGTTTCTCATCCTTCCGTCTTTCATATCTCCCTTCTTGTCCGAGGTCATGTTTGTATTCACTTATCTCTTTGAAGTTTGACAAAGGGCGAGTAATTTCTTTAAACCGTTACTTGTCACACATTTCTTCTTTAATAAGTGAATCAGTCAATTTAAGCACCTCGTCTCCTTTTGTTTTCTCGCTTTGGTTTTCATTTTCTGTTATGAACCTGCCAAGTTTTCAAGCTTGACAGAACATGATGACAAACACACCATCTTTGACAGCTCGTAATCATTTTTCCACACACACACACACACACATTTGTCTTAGTAGCACGTACTGTGGTAATACTTTCCAGTGACTTACTTAATAATGTAAATTCAGTTAATAGAAATTCTACAAAGGGCGTTCAAGTCAAACCGGGACTTTCGATTGCGCAAAATACACTTACTGTATGAGGTTAAGAGCTCATTTTATTTCTCTATATAATCCCCTTCTACTAGTAATGGGAAGTTTGAATCATTACAGTGACTCGGTTCTTTTAATCTCTTTTTCTTTTTTTGAGTCATTTAGTTCATTTCGTTCTTTTGATCAGAAATAAAATAAAATGTTTTTCAATAAACAGACCCCCATACAGGCAGCACGGCGGTGTAGTGATTAGCACTGTCACCTTGCACCTCCAGGGTCCGGGTTCGATTCCCCGGCCAGGCTCGATTCCCGTCTCTGTGTGCATGGAGTTTGCATGTTCTCCCCGTGCTTGGTGGGTTTCCACCGGGTACTCCGGTTTCCTCCCACAATCCAAAGATATGCAGGTTAGGCTAATTGAGTGTGTGATTATGTGTGTGTGCCCTACGATAGATTGGCACCCTGTCCCCGCGACCTTGAATACAGGATACAGCGGTATAGAAGATGAGTGAGTAAGTGAGACCCCCCAATACGTTTACAATGCAGCTAAGCTTTGCGTATGCATGCCCAGTAGAAAATGAACGAATCACTCTCTGAGACTCTTCTGAGTCACGTTAAAGACTCGTTGAAAAAGAACGAATCGTTCATGAACGACCCATCACTACCTGCTACCAGTGTTTAACTAGTGCTTCTGAGTTCTCAGTATGCCCGAGCAACAACTGGACCAGATGTTTCACTAGGGCAGCGGTGGATCCATTAAATTTAAGGTGTGTTAAGGCTCTGAGTTACTGAGCAGAAGGGCAGAGTCCCAGCTCCACTACTGTAGGTTGCCGCTATTGGCCCCTTGACCCTCAAAGGTCCTTTACCCTGTCTGCTCCAGGGGTGCCGTTAAAACAAAACAATAAATAAATTGCTGATCCTGCGCTCTGATCCTTGCCTATTAACAGAAAAAGCCTTCTTTATAACATTTGTACAGTTCAAATGTTTTACTGCGGCTAAGAGTCTCATCACCGTACTTGTTGAAGTCTTCTGTAAATGTCGAGAGGTTTTACACCTTCATTCACAAAACAAGTCCCAGTTTGACCTGAACGCCACTTGGGATTATAGCTATAAGTTCTTACCACCTCTCCACACATGCATTTTTATTGCAGATGTTTACAACAGTACGCGGTTATTCTGTATGTATTGTAGTATAGTGTATAAGTTGTGCTTAATATGTGAAAGGTACAGTACTGCGGTGTCCATGAACATATTCCACTGCAGGAAGCAGTAATTATCGCCTGTAACCTCCGTCCAATCTGAAAGCATTAGCATGCATTAATCTAACATATAATTTTAAAACACACACACACACACACACAAGTGCCGGCAGTGTATGCGGCAGTTTGCCGACAAGTCGTGAATATTTACACTCTGTGGTTGAGTCACTCTTTGTTCAGTTTTATAAAGTATAATAAAACAATAAACGCTAATGCAGGTCAGGTCGTATCATGACCAAGAGCTTGATAAATCATTATAGGAGATGATAAAGAGCATAAAAATCTCTCCCTCTCTCTCTCATTCAGTCTCAGTATCTGCTTTAATCCTCACTAGGGCTGAGTTCAAATATATCCTGGTAAGACCGGGTGTGAGGCAAGACTTAACCAATCACACACACACACATAGTGCATACAGTATTTACACACTAATTCACACCCAGGTGCAATTTATCTTCTAACTGCTGGCATGTCACTGGAGATTTGGAGGAAATCAGAGCACCGAGCAGGAATGAATACAGACACATGGAGTGCATGTGAGACACTCGGCCAAAACACAGTATCGGTGCTGATTACATATTTTTATGTTACACATGTAATACAGAGAATGTGTAGAAAAAGAAGCTATTTCTGAAGTTTATGCAAAACAATTTTTGCTTCCCTAAAAATTTCAACTTCAGCCATTTCGCAGCAAAGATTCTATACGTGCGCCCAAAAAATGGCCATTTTTCAGCGTCAATCTGTAGTGTCCGTAACCATGGTCAAATTCAGGTTGCAATATCTTAACAATTTGACATTTTCGAATACTACACTTTTATGTTTTTTTCATGTGAAATCTAAATTTGGCCAAGTTTCATCCGAATGACAGTTAAGATCGTTGAAAGATTTGAATTAAAAAAAGTAACGGACACTACAGTATATCATCCAAGGGCATGAAATTGTATTTAGCCTATGTGTTTCTTTTTTGTCTGCTAAAACATGAATGTGTATCCATATTTACAAAAAAACGAATCATGGATCTGGAGATAATACACAAGTATCATAAAAAATGAAATGGTGTTATATGATCCTATCTGAAAATTAAATTGTTCACCTAGATGAGACACTTTTTTACTGCCGATACCATGTTTTGGTCATCTTATAATGCGGTTCACTTGAACAAGTGTGAACGCTGACATCCGAATCTCGGTGCGGAAGAAGCAAGCACACCAAGAAAGATGGGTCTTGATCCAAACTCTGGTGCGGTTCAGTAGTAGTGTGACCGAATTCGGTCCATGGTGCGTGTATATATATATATATAAATGAATCGATCCGCTTTGCGAGCATTATGACTGCACCTGAGAACTTGCACCAATCGACTATGTATCAGGGACATCCAGCGTAATGGAGGCAGTGCAGGGAGTGCAAGTCTTAGCATTGAAAGCTACGGAGAAGTCTGCTCTCGTTATTGAACGCAGCCCTGCTGTACTATCACGCATGGTCATGTGGGCAGGCAGACACTGGAACGGGAAGAGTCTATCAAAGGACTAAAGATCCCTGTTTTATATTTATTGTCTGGGTATTTACTGTCTGGATAAAAGCTAGTCAAAAATGAAAAACATTGGGCTCATCGGAAACCGTTTTATTCGCCATCTGGATCCGTGCATGTGTTGTTCTCGATGTATAACGTCGCATTTTATGATCTTTTCATAGGATGCCATCTTTTCATCTTTTCATATCTTTTCCGAGGATGCCACGGTGTCACAATGCCAGTGTGAATGCTAATCGAATCAGGATTTTTTATTACCGAACCAGAACTACTGCTTTATTTTATGCATTGGTCGGAACCAAGAGAACCGAATTACAAGTGTGAACACACCCTAAGACATCGGACCAGTCCACATCTTCCCCTCTGATCTCCCTCCTCAGCAAGACAACTACAGTAGATACTCACGCGTGTGTGAAAATCTCAAACACTCATGTCACGGTTAAAGTCGCATTAATTTAATATAAATCTGTACACTGTACTCAGTTACATGACACACGATTGGGTGTTCTGTACTACAGTGTATCATTTTTAATGGCCTCTCCGTGCCTCTTTCTGATCTGTGTGTTACAGGGTACACTGGTGTGAACCTCATTGGAGAGGACCCAGATATCAGGTAAGCAGAATCCCAAGCAGTCTTCACACACACACACACACACATCTGCTCCATCATGATTAATAATTCAGATTTAAACCCTCACCTCTAGATTATGTTATGATTTCTGTGTGACCTTACATTTCTTACTCTCAGATATCGAGGAGTCCGTTAGCAACGTGAGGATGATGTTTAGGCCCTGATCCGGAGCAGTATGTCAGGTAGGCACTCCATCAGTCCTCCTCAAGTCCTCGGGGAATGTTTGAAATGAAACTCTGTCTGTAGAGCGGTTATGTTGATGGCCTTGACACACGTCAGCATATAATAGAAGTAGAACTGGAATTTAAATCCGGTATTTCTTATTACTGGAATATTTTACTATACACTCTAGTAAAAGATTCAGATCAATGTCAAATCAATCAATGAAAATGTATCGCAGGTTCATCATATCTTACAAATATAACACACACACACACACACACACACACACACACAGAGAAGATAATGCAGTGTCCAAAAATGGTCTAAAAGTGATTTTGGTGTAATAGATCCCCTTTAACTAATTGGGCGGATTGTACAGTTTGGGGCGTCTGGTGTTCAAACAATGCAGTTGTGCATCAAATACATTTTGCATCATGATATGATTTATAACATCAACAATATATTAAGTAGCATATGAGCAGGTTATATCCAGCTACATACTGTACAAGTCTTTGTTGGGAAAATCAGGGAGCATTTTAGAGATTATTGGTAAGCACTGCTGCCTTGCACCTCCAGGTCTCGGGTTCGATTCCAGTGTCGGGTCTGCGTGCATGGAGTTTGCATGTTGTCCCCGTGCACATGCATATGAGGCCAACTGACGTTTCAAAATTGCCCATAATGTGTGTGAATGTTGACTGGAGGCCCTACTGCGGTTGTACAAATGGGAATAAATACGTTGGTCACCATTGGCCTCCAGAGTCCCCAGTTGGACTACAGACGTTCCTAAATGGATGGATAGCTGGATGGATGGAATATACAGTCCATAAATACATGCAATTGCAACAAGTTGCTAAATTACAGCAGCTTTCATTTCTCTGGTGAAAGAAGTCTAGATTGGGGATTTCTGACCAGCCTTGGTGGAGAATATCGTAATCAGCTCTTCATGAACGCTGACCCTGATTTATGCATCCGATGGTCAGCTTATAATTTGCCTATTTCCCTAAAAGCACTTTAACTGTTAACTGCTGTGAAGTAGAAAACCAGGTGCTTATGAGACTGGTCCTGCGGTTAATACTTGTAAAAAAAGATTTCCTGTCCTGGTTTACTTAAAGCCGTGTTCCCCACACATGCACACACACACACACACAACATATTTCACACAAATTGCCAGTATTTTGGATAATTACTGGTTTTACATTCCTGATTTAATGCTCACTTTTATTTATTTCATTGTTTCCAGCTACGGCAGGGTAAATGGCAAGGTTTAGATGCAGCTTGTAATCTTAATTCTCACTGCTTAGCTAAACAAATTCACTAATGTGCAACAACACGCACTACCTGCAATTATAGCTTAAATACTCTGTTTTCGGGGGATTATTCATTTTCAAATGCGCCACTTTGTTCACACCCGTATCTGTATGACTCTATAACATGACTCTGTGGTTGGCACGATCACACAGATTCGCGTGACTGTGTGTATGTGTGTGTTTGATGCAGGCTCGGAGGAAATGAACAAAGGAAATGCTTCAAGCTAGGCATCTTGTCATGCAATGGTGGCTGGCTGCGATATTTCAATCTCTTTTTGGTTTATCAGTATTTTGAGAATGGAATTATGGGATTGAGCAATGTGGTGTGTGAGCAAACTATTTCACACACACACAGGCAGCTGCATTTATGATTTCCAAACTGTTGTTTCAAGCAAGAGCGTTCAAGTCAAACCGGGACTTTTTTTTTTTTTTAAGACGTTTCTCACCAATGAAGGCGTAAAACCGATCGACATTTTACAGTACGATGATGAGACTCTAAACCGCAGTAAAACTTTTGAATGGCGCAAACATTTCAAAGAAGTCCATGAATGATGATCCCACCCGAGGTGGCTCAGAGGTGGCTCCCGTGAGATCCTTGCCAATGCCTGATCCTTGAAAATCGATGGATAACGTCTCGCCGACTTGCAGAAGAGACACATCTGTCTGTTTTAACTGTAGACACAATCATTCTCAAACACCTCTCGCACATTATAGGAACTCAGCTGGGAGTTATTGCCACATCCCTCGTTCAGTCCTGACCTCGTCCCGAACCATTTCCACATATCTGGGCCGTTAATGGAGTTCCTGGGAGGCCGGCGTTTCAGACGTGAAGCAGGCAGTCTGATCATGGCTCTGCTGTACTGAGAGAACTTTCTATCTTGAGGAAAAAAAATTTAAAATCTAATCAAAAGTCCCTGTTTGACTTGAACACTTGAGCTAGAAAGAAATCAGACATCGATATCATCCTCAGTATCTTAATTTTAAAGCATTGGCGCAGATGTTGAACAACAGATTATCTACGGCTCACTTATCTTAGATTGATTTGTATACTTTTTTGTATTATTATTTTGTTCCCTCTCACACACACACACACACACACGTTCTCTTGTTCTTGTCTGCGCTCTTGTTTTCTTCACTTTCCTTTAATGAAGTGGATTTGTTTTAGAGAAAGCAGACAAAATGCACCCCCCGCTGGTAGCACAAGATCATGCAGAGTGGTTGCGTAATTCTGGCCTTCTCCGTTTCTCTTTCTATTTAAAGTGAGGCGGATCACTCTCCCTCCCTCTTTCTCTTACTCGCTCTCTCTCACTTATACACATGCACTCGCACACTCTCTTCCCTTCCTTTTCTCCCTCTGCTCTGCCAGAGTGTCCATCACGCTCAGCGGCTTATGAGTGGAAAAAGAAACACTGTCAGTTTCGCGCGCGGGAGCGCCAAGGAAAGAAAACGAGCATTTCTCATGCGTACGTTTTCTGTTACTAATTCATGTAGCATAGATCTCATTAACTCGCCTAATAAAACCTTGTTACAGTGAGAACTTTGGTGAACGCAAGTGATGTGGTTTCCATTAAAAAGCATTAAAGGAGGCTTGGAGTCGTTCTTTCCACAGGCAATTACGACCGGCGCTGTCTTAGCAAGCAAGCGCGAGAGAGGCTGAGATAACGGGAATAATAAAAATCAATTACAGATATATATTTATATATTTTAACACTCCGGTTCTTCTGATGAAGAAAAGGCCGAGAGAGTTTTTTTTTTCTTCTTCTTCTTCTTCAATGCTCACATTTTTTTCATTAAAATTCGCCAAGTGTTATTGGGAAAGAGATGGATCCTTGTGTAACGATGTGCTTTTTCAGCGTCATATGACTGAGCATTCACTGAGTGAAGTATTGCTCTAGTGGGCTCCAGTAGTAGTAGTTCATAACTTATGTGGCCAGGCCTGCTCATGTCTGGAAATCATTATGCTGTTTTTTTATGGACAGAAAAAACCCACTGACCTTTTTATGAGGTTTCGGGAACTTTTTTTTTGTTTTTTCCCCTTTTGAAAATCACCTCTAGAGGGGGCTTGAAGCGCAGAGTGGCTCTGCCTTGTTGCTCACTAATCGTCTGTACCGCTTTGTCCTGTGTACAGGGTCACAGGGTCCCTGGAGTATATCCCAGGAGACTTAAGGCACGAGGCGGGCACGAGTACACCCGGGTGCCAATCCATCGCAGGGCACACACTCATTCACACACTATGGGCAATTTGGGAACGCCTGTTAACTTAATGAACTGTGGGAGGAAACCCGAAGGAAACCCACTAAGCACGGAAAGAATGTGCAAACTCCATGAACACAGACACGAGGTGGGAATCGAACCAGGACCCTGGAGGTGCAAGGCGACAGTGCTAACCACTGAGCCACTGTGCCGCCTTCAGCTTTGTTAACTGAGAGGAAAAGATATTCAAATCCCAATTTTATTTGTCACGTACACGACCATACACAGCAATGTATGATATGCAGTCAAATACTTAGACGACTGTCCATGACCCCAAAAATAGATTAGACCAATTTCACTACAATAGAAGGAAAATTGCACTAGAAGAATACAATTAAACTTAGGAGTTTAATTTAATCAAAATAAAAATATTTGGTATAGAATTATAAAATATAATTGAAATAGAAATATCTAAAAATATAGAAATGCAAAATGAAATTGTAACCTGAGAAGTATACACACACACACATACATACACACACACACACATACATACACACACACACA
>JAQMYK010000021.1:11193838-11204344 GCA_030014345.1 Clarias buthupogon
AAATACTGAATGATTTTGTACATAATTATGCAGACATGATAAACATATATAACAAAATTGGTACAGCATATAATATGCTGCCTAAGACTTTTGCACAGTACTTTATATATCTTTACATAGAGTGGTCTTTAATCTTGAATTAAAAAAAAAAAAAGATAAGAATTAGTTGGCAATAATTTGCCAATAAGACACTGTATTAAGAAAATATTTAGCAGGACAATTAATCTGATTAGAGTATGTGTATGTGTTCCAGAAGACTGCACGTATTATGATTCTTTGCTGATTACTGTCAGATGATCAATCATCCCACCCCTCTGATCAATACCAAAAGCTCCTAATACACTAACACATAACTGACACTTTAACTATTCCATTAAGCAGTATGCAAAGTCCAATCTGTCAGGGACTCTTCAGGACAGAGCCATGTTTTGTTCGCTTTCCCTCACCTCACCTTTAGGCCTTCAGTGCAAAGTGACAATGTTTTCAGGTAACACCGTGTCACTGGGGACATCCGGCTATGTCACACCAGGCCCTATCCCCAATGCTACGTTGGCCTCCTATCCAAAAACTCGACATGACCAGCTTTGAACCCATGAGACCTTAAGTGATCGATTAATGAGGGAGTAAATGGGTGGAAAAGCTGGCTTGTAGGTCCACTGCCCAAGCAGGCACACAGCTCTCATCTTGCCTACCGAGCTGTGGGAATATTTGATTGCTTGTTTAAATTAGAAGGGTCACGTTTAACCTTCGGGATCATTTTTGAGCGTGATCAATGTAAGGGAAACGGATCCAAGACTCCTTTCTGTAGGCATGGAGACCAAACTCGTCATGTATGGACACATTTGGGTTTTTCCCCTCCAAAAAAATAATAAATAAAAAATCTATTGTCAAGGACCGATTGCATTTTGGTGTAAAAAGGAGGTAAGAATATTTTTTGGCATATTGTGAATTGAGACATTTTTAGTCTTATCTAGACAGCATTATATAATTCCTGGATAGTACTGTGTAGGCAGATGCTGCTGGAGAAGAAGGATGTCTTCAAGAAAAGTTTCTGCATTAAAAAAAATACTATAAAAAACAGGAAAAAGTATTGGAAAAATCAGAAATCAATGAGATGAGCCTTTTCTTAAAATTGTACAATTTGTGCAGGTTTATAAGGAAATGAGCTGCTTGGTTTTACTGAACATCCTGCAGAAGCAGACAAAGTGCTTCTGGGAACTTTTTTTTTTTTTCTTGCAACAAAACCCAAAATCTTTATTTTATTTTTTTACTTTCTTTTCTGAGAGACAGATACTATCCTAGAATTTGAATTAGAACTAGATTTTTATTTTTTTTTTGCTGTAATACCAGTTTGGAAATCAATATTCAAAATATTGCCACGCTGCCTGTCTGAAGTTGTTTATCGGGTGAAGTACTTTTGGAAATACCCCGTGTATGTGAGGACATCGCCTCATCAAAAAGTTAAACTCGAGTTAAGCTTGTGATCAGGAGCAGATTTGCCTCAGAGGCCCCTGCTGTAAACAGCTGTTCCGTGCTTATCGCTTAATTGTCTTAGCCGTGGCCGTCTGCAACGATGATCTGGGTTTGTTTTGAATAGTTTGTAGTTGTTATTCTCCATCTAATAGATTGTTTTTTTTAATGATTCAAAAAGTCTGTGATTTGTTTTTTTTTTCATTTAGAACTGAAAAATTCATAGAAATTCTAATGAATTATTGGAATCTTCTGAAGGCAAATAATCCATCCATCCATCCATCCATCCATCTATCTACCTAGACAAATTTGATTAGATTCAAGATATTTTCATCCATCTATCCATCCATCTAGCTATCCATTATTAATTTTTGTTTTTTTTGTTTTTATAGTTGTTTTGGTAAGTTCAATGGATTGTTTTTATCATGATTAAAAAAGTTTGTTTTTTCAGTTGAATTCAGAACTGAAAAATTGATGGAAATTTGAATGAATTATTGGAATCTTCTGAAAGCAAATAAAATCTATCGAATTTAAAGTTTACTCCTAGGTATATAAGTGATTAGTATTAGTCAATTTTATTATTTTATCCCAAATACCATGTTAAATAATAAGTCCACTACCCACTAAGTTTAATTATAGTGAAAGATTCAACACCTGCTGACGAATCATAGGATGTTTAAAGATGAAATATTACAATTTTATATTAATACAATATATAATTCTCAATGGAATTTGCTCTTCATGCTTATGTTAACACGCACATCACATGAACAAGCTTTACTGTAGCTTCGGTTTGATTAAAGACTGAGCTCCTTACCGTTCTCTGACATTATAAAGCAATAAGTGGGTGTCACAAGTAAGCATTTATTGTTATCCAGAGTAATATCATTATGGATTAGTGCAGATTCATATCATATGAGCTTATGAAAGCCAAAGTAACTAGGCACCTTGGCTTTCAGGAGGATTAACGCTAAGCCTTTATAGGAGTTTGTTAGTTACATTTATTTATATTGATAATAATGAAACACTCATACTTCTCGTTGATGTATCACCGACGATTAAAGGTGCAGATATAGTTGAGGTAGCACAGTCAACATGCTGGTGAAGAACGCTACGCTTGGCTCTAATCTGAGCGAGCTCTGAGAGTTTCCGGGATTGGGCTAAAGTCAGATTAGAAGAACGCATTGTTATAAATCTGCCTCCCAATTCGGCCGGACGAGGGGTAGTCGGGGTGGGTCATGCGTCATATATAAAGCCTTGTGTCCTCTGGGAATTTTTTGCCCCACTGGCTTTTTTAAAATACATATCCAAGAGTTTGTATCTGTTAAAGAATATTTATCGTCTTTTTTTTCCCTACGTTCCACCAACAAACTTTTTGTTATACAGTGTTCCCGTTGAATAGATAAGCACTAATGACAGTACGTCTTTGTTCCTCCGTGATCCATTGCTCTTAGAATCTTTGAAATATTCGGTTTATTGTTGTTCCTTAAAAGAGGGCGGTGATGAATTACTGTATGCCGGATATGTATGAGATGCCGCACGGCATGGCCGGAGGCTACACCGTACCAGGCGGCGGTGAATATTGCATGTACGGTGGCGACGGATCCACTTTTGGCCATTGCGAGTCTCAGCCGCTTCACCACAACCCTCCTTGCATGGAGCAGGCCTGGCCGTCCAGCCAGCCATACCCCGCCATGTACCCAGGCACTTATCCAGGCAGCAACCCGGCATTTAAAAGCGAGTTCTGCACCATGGAGGTGCCACTTAGCCACTACCAGCAGCCTGATTACTTCTCTGACGGCAGCCCAGACCTTTTTCAGATGCAGTGGTTGGAGGTGCCGCATAAGAAAGGTACTGAGAAAGCAATTTCACATTGTGACGCATACACATAGTAGCGTAGGTAGACACGAAAAATAATTACAGTGTGGTAAATCACTGCAATGAGCAAGATCATGATTTTTTTTGACGTTTTTATGAATTTGCATTTGCAGTTTAAATTGTGTTTAAAAT
The DNA here is from genome assembly GCA_030014345.1 of Clarias buthupogon. Classification (NCBI taxonomy): domain Eukaryota; kingdom Metazoa; phylum Chordata; class Actinopteri; order Siluriformes; family Clariidae; genus Clarias; species Clarias buthupogon. The sequence goes on from JAQMYK010000021.1 coordinate 11,197,319, forward strand.
AATTTGTCAAATTTTTCAATTATTTGGTAATAGAAACATATTTAAGTGATTTTTTCTAACATTGGAGAAATACAGTTTTCTTAATTGTTCTAATAAATAGGCTGCTGCTTCCTGTACCACTGTAATATGTATTGTGCAATTATTATTTTACATATTTTTCTTATTTATTTGTCATTCATTATTCATTCAGGTATTACATCTTCCATTTCTTTATTTTATGTGTTATCTTCTTAGTTGTTTATGTGTTTTTTTAATTATTATTATTATTATTATTATTATAGCAGGTCCTATAATTAAATATAAGAAATAAAAATGTTTTGGCATTTGGCATTTATTACCATATATTTTATTATAGGACATGCTTTAATAATAATAATAATAATAATAATAATAATAATAATACTAGTAATATTACATCTTCCATTTCTTTAATTTTCTTAACTTTTCTTTAAAATTATGTTCTTAGTTGTCAGTGTTTTTTATTATTATTATTATTATTATTATTATTAATAACCCACATCTAAGAACATAATTTATTATAATAATAATAATAATAATAATAATAATAGTGTCTTCCATTTCCTCAATTTTATAATTTATGTTCTTAGTTGTAATGTAATGTTACTATTTATAATAATAATATTAAACTATATTAAAATATAATAATAATAAACATAGCCACAACTAATAACATATAAAATATAACAATAAAGAAAGTGATGTAATACTCTAAACGACTAAATAAGTTAATTATCTATCTATAAGAAGATATTATGTTGATCTAATTTGTACGTGCGTGTTTTCCTACTCCACAAATCATTTATTAAACATTATTACGTGTTACTAGGAGTGATGTTGTACAGTAAACAGAACAGTGATTTACCTTCTCCAGTTCTATAAATAAGGCACTGAGAGCACTATTAGATTCATTGCACAGTGTATATGGGTTTATACTTGTTTTTGACATGCTGTTCATTGAGGAGTTTTTTAATGGCTTGTATTGTTTAGTGTATTATTGATTTCCCAGCATGCCAGTTGGGACACATGCAGAGAAGCAGAAGGCCTGGTCTTGCTGGGGCAATGACCTTATGCGCTCTTATTGATCATAAACATTATCGATTCATGTTCTGGAGCTCCTGGTGTGAGTTCCTGTCTGAAGTTGTGCTTCAACATCACCCACTGCATGAGTGCATAGGATTTAGCTTAGCTTGTTTGGCACCACGCTATTGATTTGTACTTTATGTGGTACTTGAAGGCGGCGGTGGTGTAGGCTCGATTCCCGCCTATGTGTGCATGGAGTTTGCATGTTCTCCCCGTGCTTGGTGGGTTTCCTCCGGGTACTCTGGTTTCCTCCCACAGTCCAAAGATGTGCAGGTTAGGCTAATTGGTGTTCCATAATTGCCCAGGGTAACCCCGCCACGTGCCCCAAGTCTCCTGGGATCCTCCTATCCAGGGTCCCCGCGACCCTGAATACAGGATTAAGCAGTAATGACGATGAGTGTGTGAATGGTACTTAAATAGGAATTAGTAAGTTTCCACGACTTTGTTTTCCTGGCAAGGCTCAATTTGTCCTGGGTTGAAAAATCCCATCCCTAACAATATTGTGTAGTCTGCTCTTCAGTTATTCTGCATTCCTACAGTATATTTAAAGCATCTTTCATGCTTTCATTGTTTAAATTAATTCTTCATACATTTTAAAGAACATTTTCAGTGGCACCACATCTAGTCCAAGGGTTGATTCCAGTAGATTACAACAATACAAATACCCAATTATTCAACATTTGTAGGCATATTTTTACCATTTTAAAGCATAAATTTATTCCTCTGTTGGCAGAAACCAATTTTAACATTTATTCTCTACAACCAAAATTTTGTGCCAGTAGAGCACAAACTATTTTTGTAAATTTATGCCCAAAAATAGTCAAACGAGACGAGATCTCCAACCAGAAGTGGGTCAGACAGGTCCAGAGGGCAGAACGGGTATGGGTTACTGGCAGCTCAGGAGCGTCATGTGTAGCTCAAGAAGTCCTGGTTTGACTTGCCCCCGTACTTTCATTTTAACCTTATAAGAAACACTAGACAATTTATATTATTCAATTTTATACAATTTCCTCTTGGGATTAATAAGGTACTCTATCAATCCATCCATCTAGCTATCCATCCATACATTCATCTACGTACCTAGACAAATTTGAGTAGATTCAAGATATTTTCATCCATCCATCCAGCTATCCATCCATCCATCCGTCTAGATAAATTTGATTAGATTCAATATATTTTCATCCATCCATCCATCTAGCTGTCCTTCCATCCATCCATCCATCCATCTAGTTATCTATCCATCCATCTATCTACCTAGACAAATTTGATTAGACTCAAGATATTTTCATTTAGTAAGGTGCCATGTTTAGCAGTGTGCACAAACTCCCAATTCCTTATTCCTAATGTAGATCTTTGCTATTTCTGTTTCCTCTTCAGGGTACATACCAAGTTACCTGGACAAGGACGAACTTTGTGTAGTGTGTGGAGACAAGGCGACAGGATACCATTACCGGTGTATCACCTGTGAGGGCTGCAAGGTGAGAATCAGGACTGTGTTTCGTTCCACCCATACCACACCAGCACTGAGCATGTATTCCATGATTAACAATTGACAACTTTTTATCCACTTCTAGTAAAAAAAAGCATTGTAAAATGTCTGTAAAAACAAGCTAGTTCATCTTTTCACTTATGTTATTGCAACTACGAACATTAGTTTTTTTGGGGGTAAATCAGATGGAAGTTAATCTGACAGTTTGTCATGTTAGTAAGAGAACTTTACGCTCTCTGTCTGGACTTAAAGCTATAGCGTTACTTCTAATTCTTACAAAGTAAATTCTAAGGAATTTCTATAGATGAATTGAAATCCTACATAGGGCACCAATTGTATAGAAAAACAGTTCTGTAAAGCGTGTAATGAGTTTTGTACCAGAAACCCTTCCTTACACAATCCTCACCACACTCTTGGGACTGCCACTAAGAGCGCACATTGTGCAATCCCCAGTGGACATGTTTGTCTTCTCCCCAGGGTTTTTTCAGGCGTACGATCCAGAAGAACCTGAACCCGACCTATGCATGTAAATACGAGGGGAAATGTGTAATCGACAAAGTCACGCGGAACCAGTGCCAGGAATGCCGCTTCAAGAAATGCATTGCTGTTGGAATGGCGACCGACTGTGAGTGTTCATGTCATAAATGATTTCACCAGCCTACATAAGAGACATATAATTTATAAGTATTATAATTTATTTTATTTTTTTTTTTACAGATTTTACAGATTTGTACAGACCAAAATAAATAAATAAAATTTAGATCGAGACCATGACTGTCATTTGTGCTTATAATTTGTAATAAAATTTATCCTAGCAGACCTTGTCCTGTTTCATGAGCAGTATTAGTTCCTGTGATATCCCTCTTGACTTACTTTCCGCCCTTTCTGTATTGGAAGACTGACCCAGAAGTACGAGTCACATGTTCTCTATTTTTTTTTTCGTCCCATGTCCCAATTTTTTTGGTGTCCCATGTCCCGATTTTTTTTTCCTTTAACAGATTTTTCCCCCCACCACACACACACGCCCACATCCCTTTTTAGGGGCTTCATAGGACTCGGACTCTAGACTAAATACTAGTGAGATTTCTGGCTGGCTGAAAACCAAAAACATTAAAAACAACTCATTAAATAACTTGAGGTAATCAGCATCATCATTACTCGAGAGCAGCTATCAGTGGTCATTTAGTCCATCGCCATTTTTTTGAGTGGAGTTGGAAGAATTTCAGCTGAAACTCCCTGTGAGCCAGAAAAAGGGAGCAATTACAGAGACAACATCTTTGTTATTATCCAATTGAATCACACTATAATAATTAATAATACTACACTTTACATCAGTCTTGGAACTATTTAATAGTTGCTGACTTTTCTATGATGCTGCACATCAGTTGTTTTTTAGGCTTTTTGTTGTTATGTAGTCATGCATCAAGTTTTGAGATCATCAAGAATAAACCTCCAATCTCGTCTATCTCGCCCTTCCTAAAGTGGTGCTGGATGACAGCAAGCGTATGGCCAAACGTAAGCTGATCGAGGAGAACCGTGAGCGCCGGAAGCGTGAGGAGATGCAGAAGATGGTGTGGGAGCGACCTGAGCCATCGCAGGAGGAATGGGAGCTGATTCGGATCGTCACCGAGGCCCACATGTCCACCAACGCCCAGGGCAACCACTGGAAACAGAAGCGCAAATTCCTGGTGAGAGTTCTCCTCCCCGAAATCAGAGCCATAGTCAGTCGCGTTTGGTGTCTTGTTTGGTCCTTCAACAAGGTCCCTACATTCTATGCCAAATTTTCATATTCTCCAGTTGCCTGCCACTTCAAGGCACTGCTTCCCATGTCCACGTTCATACATCCCAACCACCTGAGCCAACCGATCTTAATTTCTTACACCCCAATTCTTAGTTACACCTGCCGCACCATGTTTTCCTGTTTATTCTGACCCACTCCCAGCAACCATCCTCCTCGTCCATTTCCCCCCCCCCATCAACCAGACCATGCATTCCAGTTTATTCCTCCTATTTCCCACCTGACAGACACTTCCCACACTTCCCATTTCCTACCTCCGAGACTCATCTTCCCAATTCTCACCGGCCAGATTCCTCTTCCATTCCCTACCGTCAATACTACTCCCATTTCCCATCTGCGAGATTCATCTTCCCAATTCCCTCCTGCGAGACTCCTCTTCCCATTTCCCACCTGCCCGACCACGCTCTTTATTCCAGTCCTCCACTTTCCCGCCGCTTCCCAGTCCTTCGTTTTACATTCCTCCCGCACTAGCGCCCAGCTGCCAGTTCCCTTTCAGCAGTTATTCCGCCCCTTACATTTGTCACACATTTCCCAATTCCCACCCTCACTGTTTTTCCCTGTATTAATATGTCCATGTTTTTGTATCTTGTAGAGTGGGGGAGTGTTAGCTGAACGCTGGAGACTGTTCCACAAAGGCAGCAGCACTAACATTAATGGAACATCTTTTTACAGTTTTACCTGCCTCTTTTGCTTTATCTCAAACTCAGTTTTCTCAGTCAGTTCAACCAAATCAATCTACTGAAGTGCTCAATTCTTTTTCTGCCTTTTTCCTCTAATTTTCCGTTTCCTCTTGTTCTCATTTTATTTCCCCGATCTCTAACCAGTTTGCTTTTCCCGTGTTTTCTTTGAATTCTAACTGTCCGCTACAGATTGATGTCTGTCTCAGGACGTTGCTGTGGGTTTCCATGCCAAATCTCCTCACAAAACCCATACACTTTAAAATTATATTTTCGATATCATTTGACATATAAAGGAGAGTTACAAGTGACGGTAGGGAAATTGACATCTTTTTGTTAACAGATCAGCTTGAAAACAAGGTAAATCTGAAAACGGCTCGATCATAGCCACCATGGTCATCACCCTTATTTGGCCGTCGTGTTTCTGAGTATTGCGGCACCTGTTGTCCTAAACTCCATGGAAACGCCACGCAATCCCATGACCTCACTTTGCTTCTGTCTGTCTCATCTGTCCTCAGTTTCAACTTGTTTTTCTTTTAGTTGGCTTGACTCGGGTTCTTCATTGAAACTTCACGATCCCTGTTGATTGCCCAACAGGTCGAGGAAGCAATGCTACTTAATGAAATAACTTGTAATTTATTCTATACTTCTGACCAGAGTGCAGTGGGGGTGAAGGAAACCAAGGTAAGAACCAATAGACCAAATACATTTGAGCTGTTGTGATTTTTTATTTATTTATTTATTTATTTTCACCCAAAAGGCACTCTATAAAATTGTCAGCTGCTTCCATTCTGTATTTTTATTTTATTTTTTCCATTTTTATTTAATTTGTTTTGTAAATAGATTGATGTGCTAAATGCTTGAAGCATCTGTTTGCCATGTTTGTGTAGTGCTGTGCTCGCTGTGTCAGACTGAGGGTGTACACAGGAGAGGAAAGCTTAAGGGATAGCTGTACTGAGCGCATTATAACCATGGAACAGGGAAATCAAAATAAAAAATTTAGGGCCAAACCGCACAAGAAAGAGGTGCAAGGCTGGGTTTTTGCGCTGTACTCAGCACCCCTGTCTGCTCTTTCCTCAATCTGGTCCTTTCCATGCTTCATCTTTCACGTTATTCCTGGTCAGAAGGGCATAATGGAAATTTAACCATGAAACAAAGCAAAACCATCACAATATCAGTGAATAACCCTAGTCAAAGACACCACTATAACTGAGAGACCTATAAAAAAATAAAATGAAAAACAGCTCTGCTCCTACTTCTTCTGGTCGTCCTATCGTTTAAGTTTCCTTCTTCTCCTCCTCCTCTTCCTCTTCCTCCTCCTCTTCTTCTGAATAACTTGGGCACCTCAGATTTTTTTTCCGTTTTTTTTTCATTTTGCAGTGTGCTTTGTGATTACTTGTCCTTTTCTCATGCTATTTAGAAGGGAGTGAGGACTTAATGTGTCCGATGTGGTAGATGTCCAAGTGGAAAAGGTGCCTTGGCTGCCAGTCACGCTGTTGCTAAGCACCGTGCTCCTCCCATTTCCTGTCATTTCAGGCTGAAGACATAGGTCAGGGGACGATCGTCAGCACGCCGGAGGGCAGTAAGGTGGACATCGAAGCGTTCAGTCAGTTTACAAAAATCATCACCCCGGCCATCACTCGAGTGGTGGACTTCGCCAAAAAGCTGCCTATGTTCTGTGAGGTGAGTTCGATTGTCGTTCAGTCAATCGCAGAGCACGTTGGAGCAAGTAAACCAGTAAAAAAATAAAAAGATGACACAATAATAATAGATAATCTTATAAAAAATACTGATATTCACGCGCTGTATACTATATGTGTTGTGTGCACTGAATGCAGTAAAAGAAGAATACCTTTTCGGTTTCTCGGTAAAGAAATGCTTAAAATTTCTTTTCCTCTCGTTGTCTCACACAAAAAGTAAGTAATATTATCGATGTTAGTTGTGCATATTGATGCAAACAT
>JAQMYK010000021.1:11211559-11222350 GCA_030014345.1 Clarias buthupogon
CTGCTTGAGAAAATGTGTCGGTATAGGATCTAATACACAGGTTGACGATTTTGAAGAAGAGATGAGTGAAATTAGTTAATTCTCTTCAAGGGGAGTAAAGTGTTCTAGGTTCTGATGTGGTGTGGTTAGTTTATCATCTGTATAACAAATTGTCTGGTTTCATAGCCTGAATTTTTTGCCTAATATTTCTGATTTTGTTATTGAAAAAGTTAATGAGGTCCTCACTACTGTATGTTGTTGTTGCGGAGATTTCTACAGTGGTATTGTTTCTAGTTAATTTTGCTATGGTATTAAATAAAAATCTAGGATTATTTTTGATATTTTCAATAAGAGTGAAGAGATACAATGATCTAGCATCACTGAGAGATTTTTTTTTTTTATAGTTCAGGATGCTCTCCTTCCATGCTATTTGGAATACTAGTAATTTCTGTGCGGTCTGTTTTAAAGTGCGTGTGTGGTCATTATACCAGGGAGCGAGTTTCTTATCTCTAATCATTTTCCCTTTAACTGGATCTACATTATCTAAGGTATAATGAAATGTTGACTATTCAGTCGCCTGTGGAGTCAGATGGCGATCCAATCGAAGTTGATAAAGCTCTATGGGGTAGTTGATGTAAATGTACGTTTAATACGGTAGCGCGGCGGTGTGCGTACATCATTACTATGACAGTAATTGTGGAAACTCGTTTAATAAAGGGTGCCAACAATTCTGGAGTTGACCATGCAACCGGATGTAAAAGTTTACACACTCTTTTCTGGCTGATTGCATATTTGTCCATATCGTTAACGCCCTGTGTCCTTCGCAGATCGTCCGGGACTGACGAGCGTGGACCGGATCGAGCGCTACCAGGAGGAGTTCCTGCTGGCCTTCGAGCACTACGTCAACTATCGCAAGCACAAGGTGGCGCACTTCTGGCCCAAGCTGCTGATGAAGGTGACGGACCTGCGCATGATCGGCGCATGCCACGCCAGCCGCTTCCTGCACATGAAGGTGGAGTGTCCCACCGAGCTGTTTCCTCCCCTCTTTCTCGAGGTGTTTGAGGACTGACCAAACCCGCCCATCATCATGTGACCCTGCCCCACTCGCACCCATAGACACAAACACACAACGGTGGCACTTATCCACACCCAACCCTCTTCGGACACGTTCAATGAACTCCGTTCTCTCACTACTGAGTGCCGTTGCATTCCACAGATCGATAAAAACAAACAACAACAAACAAAAAAAAACGTAGCTCCCGGCCATCATTTCTAGACGGACCATTTCTTTTACGATGCGGGTACATGTGAATAGCGTTTTTTTTTTCCTTTTCTTTCTTTATTTCTCTCTCTTTCTCTTTGTCTTGTACATTGTTGTTCTCAGTTACTCGAGGTGTATTTTTGTTGTACAGTTTGGTGAATGAGTATATCTACTAGTCGCTGGCGTTGGCTCATCACGCACTCGGTTGTGTGATCTATGCATTTGTATCATGCAACATTCCACACCTAGTAGAAATCAGATCTGTATCCCATTTGGGGAAGATATATATAAAAAAAAAAAAAAAAAGCTACACGCAAGATGAACCTCTGCTCATCTTGTGCAAAGTTTTCACACTATCTACATGAACTCGAATCCAGATAATTATTTGAGAAAAGATTTTCCTTCACTCACAGGTTTACACACGCAACGATGAGTTCTCGGAACACAGAAAGGATGTAATGGTAAAAGCAAAAGAACGTAATTTCAGATCAAAGCACGCATGAGCCTATCCAGACGCCAAAATCTGCTTTCAATGAAGTTTGCCACTGTTCGGGTGCCAAAACTAATGAGGATTATGACAAAAGTGTTCATGAAGGCGTGTTTTTCTTTCTTCCCCCCCGCCCCTGACTCCATTACCCATCCGACTTCAGATCCTACCCTCTGCCGGACCGTCTGTGACTGTCTCTTTTACCTCGTAGGAACTCTTATCCGTTTTATATATTTTCACAAGTTAGACAAAAAGTGATGCCTCCGCTCAGACTTGTTGGTGCTATGAGTTTGTCTATTTATACCTCTTTTCAGTCAGCCTCAGAATTTGGATGATTCATACACATACACACATATATATACACACACACACACACACACACACACAAACACAAACACACACACTCAGCAGTAAGACCCACACTGCTTCCTAACACAACGTGACCTCTGAGGTATAGAGGATATGTCAAGGAGACACTTTCAGTTTGTCTATTTTTTGTTGTTGTTGTTGTGTTCTTTTTTTCTTTCCTACGTGACATCATCCTCTGACATCATCCTCTGATAACATATTGTACTGCGAAACGTTTTTTCACATCACATACCTCTACCGTTCATTAGGAAATAATGATAACTGGTCATTTTGTATAAAAGAAAAAAGAAAAAAAAAATCAAACGCAACAATGCCTCAAGCTTGATTTTCTCTGTAAAAAAAAAAAAAAAAAAAAGTGATGCCTTTCGTAAGCAATATATTTGCTCCAGTGTTTCGGCTTATTTATGACTACACACACATTTACACAAACACACACACACACACATACAGGTATGTGCACACAAAGCACAGACTCAGAAGAAATGCACAGACAATCAGAATGCGATGTGAGGGACAGAGAGAGAGAGAGATGTTCAGCATTCAGTCAGAAATCCTAGCGCTGCTAACAGTGAGTGCGCTTGCGTAGCCGCCTGCTAGCACTGTGCAAACCACATCATGCTAATAGGTTACGAGCGTTCACAGTTGGCCATGATTGTATGAAAGCATTCATCACCCTGCAAAAAAATGTTCTCTTTTTTTTTTTTTTAACTTTATGGAGTCTTTATAGAACGTAGAAACTCGATGCGACATGCACGCAAGTTCTGTAGAATTTGTACTCCGTTCTATAGACCTCTATAAACCTCCAGTAGAATTCCATAAAACGTCTGCTTTTGAGGTGGATGTTACATGGGTGAGTTAAAAATGATCCGCACTTTAAACTTCCGCTGTCTTTACAAAAATGGACGCCCCACTTGTGATTTGCAGATTTGCAGGAAAGAAGAGCAAAGTGCAGTGATTCATTTTTTTTTTCTAATCTGAGGGTGTAGCCGGTGACGTTATTTATCAAAGAATACATGCGCAGTATGGAGTTAAGTGTTTTGTCGCAAAGAAGAAGTGTATAAAAATGAATAGAGCAGTTCAAGGAAGGAACCAGATACCTGTTCAACATTTTCAAATCCTTCGTTTTAAAAGGTGTTAAAGCATCTTCCCCATAGACCTGATCTCGCTCCACACTTTTACCCAAAACATTCTTACTTTAATATTTACGAATGCTTGTTGATAGATGGACAAAAGTGTATATAAAAGCAAGGGATGTCAAAAATGATGTATTTGTCTTTACTAAAAGTTAATTCAAATTAATTCTACAGCCAGAGTGCAGGTAATTTTTGACTCACCCTCATATAGAATTTTTACTCAGTTCTGTAGACCTCAGTAAAATTCTAGAGAACTTAAAAGCAGTAGGAATTCCTGAAAAGACATAAAAGTTCTGTTGAGCTGTTACTTTGTTTATAGAATGTTTCCTTTTACGCAAAATTCCATCCAAATGGTTTGATTTTTTACATTTTTTAACATTTTTACACTACTATAAAATATCATAGGTTAGATTATAATAGCAAGTGAAATATTCTTGAAAATCTAGCCAAATCTATCTATAATGTCTTAAAATGAGTTTACAACAAACCTAATTTCAGAAGATTTTTATTTGTCACATACACAACCATACACAGTATGATGTGCAGTGAAATGCTGGCATGACTGTTTAAGGAAAATAAGCGGACAATGCCAATGCCAAAGCTTAATTGGGATTGTTATAAAAAAGATAATTAAGCTTATTTCTAGTAACATGTTACTGAAATTGCAAGTGAAAAATGTCTTGCTCTGTTCAGGCACATAATTTCAAGAAATAAATTCCTTAAAGCTAGCAAAATTATCTGCCAATATAAAAGGACATAGTGGCATGGTGGCATGGTGGTTATCACAGTCGCTTTGCAGCTCCAGGTTCCATGTTCCATTCTGCCTCAGGGTCTGTGTACATGGGCGACCCTGTATACAGGCTAAAGCGATATAGACGATGAATAAGAGTGAGAGAAATGGAAATTGATTGCTTGCAATTTTAGTAACGTCTCACTAGACAACAATTGGTTTGTCGTAATCTTATTTTAAGAAATTATAGATTGCTTCGGTTAGATTCAAAATGTGTTGTTCACATTTTGCTTGCCATCATCATCATGAAATTTTTGTTGGAAATGTTTCAGCTCATCCTGATTGAGTATTTTTAAAATGAATACATTGCAGATTGTGTAGACAAAGTACTTTATAACCAGCAAAAGTCCATCCTTATTTAAAGTTGAGGATTAGGACAGGTGTCCTGGTGGACTAGTGGTTAACATTTGGTGCTTTCACCAGCTTGGTCCTGAATCCATTCTAGGTCCAACCTTAGCCAGTGGGGTTTGCACAAGCCGGTGCACTCTTAGTGCTGGTCCCAATCCTGGATAAATAGAGAGGGTTGAGTCAGGAAGGGCTTCTGACATAAAACTTTTACCTTGACCCATCATTGAACCATTTCTATAGACCCATTTTTACAGAAATTTATTTTGTATAGCTTTTTTCCTAAATAACTTGGGTTATAACGTTTTGTAGGGTTTTCCATTTGTCTTTCAAATTCTATAGAATTACCTTAGGAATTTTATTTGAACATTTTTTGCAGGGTATGATCATGTATTAAACTCTCATGCTCCTCATAGTACTGTACTACATAGTGTGTCAAAACAGAATGACAACACAGGCGGTCTACTATTTTTACCCACTATTAAGTATGGTGGTATGTGGTTTGAGACAAAGCCAAATGTCATCCCGGGTTGCAGATCCACTCATCTGGACGTACAAAGAGACATGTCACTTTACAGAGTTACAGTGAAGAGGTCAAAATGCATTATTTTACAGTATAAAAGTTGTATATTTTCTGCAGATATTTTTACAGATTTGCATATGATGATAAATTTCCCCATTTCATCGTCAATGATAATAAAGTTCTATTCTCAGAAGCCTAACCAAATCTCTTACTGTCGATAAGGTGGTTAAATATGTTAGAGTCTTTTGTGCATTTTTTCCAGTGTTACTTCTCACCATTCCAAACGAATGAGCCAGTTAGAATCAGAAGGCAACTCATCCTGAATGAATGCTCCAGAATAGAGGTGTGTATCGGGACTGGTTTACCATGAGGCCCAACAAAGATGTCGCAAGCAGTCTGAAATTAAGTTCGTAGGACAAATAAAGTCCACTTTCTTTAACATGGAGGTGTATTGTTATCCCATTTACTGCATTCATTCAACCCTCTTTAAGTAATTGTTTTTCCTGGTCAGAGTCATGATGGCAAAACAAAGATTTTAATTTGGTTAAGACAACTAGGTTAAAAATATTATTGTGATGTAGAATGGATTGGTCAAAATTTCTGCAGGAAGATCAAGGGTTGGTCAGACATTTTTCAGGACCATTTTCTGCTGAAAAGTGGGATTGAGCAGGATTAGTCAAACGGCAGGTTTGGAAAATAGTTCTGCAGTGGTAGATGTAATTGGTCAGATTTACTGCATGACCAGGTCTAAATTGGTCTAAATTTTTGTGTGAGTAATTGAGATTGGTAATATGTTATGCAGAAGTAAGTGGGATTAGACAAATTTGAGAAATAGGTTAACTTTAAGGTAAGAGCAGTTGGGATTAGTCATTATTTTTGTAGGAGCAAGCAGATGTAAGATATAAGCAGGTGCAAGGACAAATGTAAGATAGAAGCAGGTGGGACTGGTCAAACTTAAGTGTGTGCAGGCCGGATTAGTCAACTATGTGCAAGGGTAGGAAGGGGTGGTCAAAGGTTCTGGGGCAACAGATTAAACTCGTCAAACTTTCTGTAGGAGCAGATGGGACCAGTCAAAATTTCTTCAAGAGCATGTGGGATTAATCATACTTACAGACCAAGAGTGACTAGTCAAACTTTCCGTGGGTGCTGGCAGACTGGTCAAATCTTTGGTAGGAGCAGACATTCTCCTACAACTTTTTGTAGGAGCAAGCAGCGTTGGTCAGACTTTCTGTAGGAGGAGGGGGGACTGATCAGACGTTCTGCAGGAACAGGTAGGATTAGTCAAACTTTTTTCAGGAGTGGGTGGGCTGGTCAAACATTCTACAGGAGCAGGAGCAATTAGTTATACTGTAAGAGCAAGAGGACTTGGTCAAATTTCTGTAGGAGCAGGCAGGATTAGTCAAACCTTTTGCAGGAGCAGGCAGGAATGATTAAAGCTTTTTCAGAAGTCGGCGACTGGTCGTACTTTCTTCAAGAGCAGGGGCAGACTGGTCAAACTTTCTGGATGGGCAATTGATTATACTGTAAGAGTAAACAGAATTGGTCGGACTGCTTGGTAGGAGCAGGTGGGACTAGTCAACCCTAAAGTGGGAGCAGGCAGGATTAAGCAGACTTTCTGTAGAAGCAGGTGGGACTGGTTAACCTTAAGGTAGGAGCAGCCAGGATTAGTCAAACTTTCTGTAAGAGGAGGGGGGACTGATCAAACGTTCTGCAGGAGTTGGCAGGATTAATCAAACCTTTTGCAGGAATTGGTGGAACTGGTCAAACTTTCTGCAAGAGCAGGTGGGACTGGTCATACTTTCTGTAGGAGCAGGTAGGATTAGTCAAACCTTAGACAAATGTGGATGGGACTGGTGAAAATTCCATAGAGGTAGGTGGGACTTACTGTAGAATAGTGTGGGACTGGCTAACTCTAAGGTAGGAGTTGTGATTAGTTAGCCTTTCTGTAGGAGCAAGCAGTATTAATCAAACTTTCTGTAGGACGAGGGGGGACTGATCAGATCTTATGCAGGTGGGATTAGTCAATCGTTTTTGCAGGAGTGAGTGCGACTGGTCAAACTTTCTGCAGTTTTAGTTGTCCTGCAAGAGTAAGCAGAATTGGTCAGACTTTCTGCTGGAGCAAACAGGTTTTGGCCAACCATAAAGTAAGATTAGTGGGATTAGTCAGACTTTCTGTAGGACAGGCAGGATTAGTCAATATTCAGTTGGGCTGGGATTCATGGCATTCCCACGCACACCTCTACCCCACCAATCCCTAGTTCTTTATAAAAATACAACGCTTACCTCCCTCTCCAAATGTCGAAACCAAATTCAGGAGAGCTGTGTTAAAGAACGGTCCAGATAATGCATTCTGTTCATTCTATGTCTCATTGTTTGGGCAACAAATTTCATTTGATATCATGTAGATCACAGGATGTACAATGAGGCTGGACCACAAGGTGAATGAGCTAATTGTTGAAATGTTGATGTAGTTAAAGGGAGCACTAAGATAAACAGTGCAACATTAACCTAAATGACTGTTTAGTGTGATCCTGGGTATTTATTTCCTAAAGTGTTCCTTAGCTCACAAACCCATAGACTGAGGCTTCACGGTACATTCTCCTGTCGTACTGTGAACACAAGTGAGAAAAAAGTTCAATGTAAACGATTGAGGATTGTAATGTGTTGCACAAGGCCACTGTGAGACAGTGAAGCCTGGAATTCAAAAAGTTGTTTTAAGAAATGTTGCAATTTGGGCACCCTGGAAGAAAAGTTGCACTAAAGATCACAATCCTGTGTCTGATGACTGATGGTGAATGTAAACGATAACAGCGAAAGAACTGATAATGAATAAGAACGATGACAATGGTAATGTTTGTATTTATAATAAACTGGCTCTGGGAATAAAGATGGTTTGAGAAATGCTTGAAAGATGTGTTGTGACTGTATAGACCTGGCTGCCTACTCACACGTAATCCATCACTCTGACACTCTCACTCTAAAAGAATCTCCGCAAGAGGTCGCTATTTGGACGACAGGCAAGAAAACATTTCACAACTGACATCTAGTTGCTGATGAAGACCTTTTTTTGTCTTTATACTGGCAAATAATTTGTAACACTTATGAGTCAATAGTCCACATGTTTTGGGCAACCTGTACTGAGACTTGACATTAACCTTACTCAACACTTTTGGGATGAACTGGAATTTCAGCTGCACCTTGGACCTCCTCACCATACAACAGTGCCTGGCTTCCATAATGCTCTTGTAGTTGAATGATCACAAATATTCACAGCCACGCTCCAAAATCTACTGGAAAGATATCCAGCAATAGGGAAGAAATCACATATGGGTCTGATGGTGGTGTTTGTTTAACAGAATGTAATTTCATGAAGGGGTGCCAGACCTTTTAGAGCAAAGCAGCTGAACATTGTATACGCTGTATCATCTGGGCTAAATAGTTTAATATAATCAGAACATCTCATTCCCATTTTGCCTCCAAGGCAGTTTCAGGGCCGGTTCCTGGTTACGAACCTTTTTTTATGCATTTCAGCAGAAAATGAACCAGCTTTCAGCAATAAAAAGAAAATGGTTCCACAGGGGCACAAACTTTTTGTTGGGCTATAAACAACAAAGTGCTTACGTCAGGAACTGAGTGTTGGAATTATACTGACCAAAAAGAGCAACTAAATCTTTTTTTTAAAACAGCGCTACCTACTGTAGTGTCTAGACAAGGGAGATCAACCCACAAGTTCTTTCCTCAAGCAGTATTCTGTTCCACTGACTAACTCATCGTCTATACCGCATGTACAGGGTCGCCTCGGGGCTGGAGCCTATTCCAGGAGACTAAGGGCATGAGGCGGGGTACACGCTGGATGGGGTGTCAATCCACTGCATTTTGGGAAAAGCCTAATCTACATGTTTTTGGACTGTGGGAAGAAACCCACCAAGCATGTGGAGAACATGCAAACACCATGAACGCAGACCCCTTGCACGAACCCGGACCCTGGAGGTGCAAGGTGACAGTACTAACCACTAAGCCCACTTATATATCACATATCATGTTTAGTACTGAAATACTGGCATGAAACAGACGTATTACATCATGTAAATTATAAGAATAAATCGAAGATCATTCATCAACAACCTAAAAGGTCTGATCTCATTTTCACCATCTCTAATATAATTTCTAAATCTTGTGCAGTTGAAGGGGAAAAAAGACCAAAAAAAAAAAAGTTGACTGATCAATAATATTTATTTGTAATTTGCACTCAATTATTTTATAAATAATTTTTTATTTTGCATTCTGGAGTCCTTTTTATTTGTGTGTAAACAGACTAGATCTGATTCAGTGGCTGCCCTCATTTCACACAAACAGCTGGTTTGTTCACACTGCTTATTATTGATTATACACTGCTGCCATCTTCTGGTTAAATATGGCAATTGCATATTTCTCTAAGGCATTGTTTCCTTGAAGTTCTTACATTTTTCAGGCCACCCCAATGGACATTCCAGGAAATGTGCTTACATTTCCATATGAAAAGGAGTTTACTGTGTGAAACAGGATAAGCCATAAGCGAGTTGCTGTAGATCTTGCTTATAAGGACCCCACAACTAGCCAAGCCGTTATAATAACATAAGATGTCTATGTGGGGTGATGGGATGGTGGCTCACTTGTAGCCTACCTAGGCCTTACTAAAAATGGGGTTCAAGTGCAAGATAAACATTAAAACCATATGGGGGGCTACACAACATATTGGCTAGAAACATAAACAATGACAAATGCTCACTCACACCCTGGACGGACGGGGTGCCAATCCATCACACACAGACACAAACACCCTTTGTCCTAAGCTGCATGTCTTTGGACTGTGCGAGGTAAACCGGAGGAAACCCAACACAGGCTAAGCACAGGAAGGACACGCGATCTCCAGGCACACAGACCCAGAGGCGGGAATCGAACCCGGACCCTGAAGGTGCAAGCACTAACCACTATGCCACTGCAGACAAATAAATCTACTCTAATTGAATCAATATATAAGATTTACCCACAGTAGAAAGTACAATGTTCGGATTGTCTTGGCAGTTCAAGCAGATAATGATTACGAATAACTCCTTCATTTGACATAATAATTTCAAAAGCAGTAACATCTAAAGCAATAATTAAAATACACACAGTAATATTTTTTCCTGGTCAGTTGAAATATAACATACATGTGCGGTATGATCTGGCAAAGTTGATTTAAAAAAACTGCAATTTCTATGGGTAATGCAGTGTTTAATGGCACAGCATGACAACTTCAACCTTTCAAAATTTGGTATAACCTACTAATTTTAGAAAGGAGTAAAGTAAATTCTGACAGATTTCACTAAACCGGTCTCATGATGATTGTAAATGATGTATCTTGCAGCAATCTTGCTGTTCTGAGAGTCTGACTCAGTGTACTGTGATGTCGGATAGCCCTAGGCTGCCGTCTGCCAACAGCTTTCACAAAAACGATGATCAGTGCTGCAGCCCAGCATTGCACCCCAATTGACATTCCTGCACAGAAATGCTTATAAAAATAAAAGGTTTCTTTTTAAAGAAATAATCTAGCATCATTTTAGAAAGTAGTTTATTTTAGCTATTTTAGCTATCATCTTAGCTATACAATCATTTATATGAGGGTGGGTCCACACTCTGGCTGTTTATGAACTTTTAGAAAAGCTTTAAATTTTCCCTCATTAAATAATGCTTTGGGCTGAGCTGCGAGCCACGAATGCACTGCTGTCTTCATCTTCATCAGAAGTGATCATATCATCATGGGGTTGCTTCCAGGGGACCAAACAGGTGAAAGTCTAATGGAAGAAGATCTGGGCCCGTATTCACAAAGCTTCTTAGAATTCTCTCAGAGAGCTCCTATCTTAGCTTAAAAAGTCCTAGCTG
>JAQMYK010000021.1:11222450-11240412 GCA_030014345.1 Clarias buthupogon
TTTACTTTTAGCTTTACATTTAGTGTTTGGAGAATATTTCTTCTTTCCACCATTTTGTCCTCTGCTATAGAAACTCTGAAGCCTCTTAAAAGTCCTCCTCTCTACTCTTAACACTTTTTACCTTAGGAGCTGTTTTGAGGGATAAGATGTTTTGTGAATCATTTTTATTTTTACTAAGATTTTGTCCTAAATTAAAGGGGAAATTCTAAGAAAATGTCATAATTTTAAGAATTTTCTTAGAATTTCATCACTAGGAGCAACTTTTCGGCTTAAGAAGCTTTGTGAATACGGGCCCTGGAGTATAGGGAAGAAGTTTTGGCTTCAGCTTTTAAAAAAGCGTCTCACGGTAACGAACAATGTTGATTGTTAAACCTTTTTCCTGATAATGTTCCAATACTGGCCCTGGAGAATCCCAGAAAACTTTAAGCCTTGATCTTTCCAGCCGATGGTTGACTTTTCCTCGGTCGGCGATCGAGGATGTTTCCGTTCCATACTCTGCTGTTTACTCTCTGAATCCGTGTCTCGTCACCAGTAACGATTCTCTCTGATGAAGAACGTTTTGCCATCCTTAGAGTATCGGTCCATATTTTCCTTGCGGAGATCTAAACACTTCTGTTTATGCTCTTCCATGAATGAGTTGTTTCGACACTAGGTACACCCTCACACCATAAGAAATCCATCTTTGCTCGCACCACAGTGACAAATGAACTGATAAGACAACAGAAGTTTTAATATAACCGGAGTGCGGATAATTTTTGACTTACCCTCATGTGTGTGTGTGCATTTTAATTTTGAATTGAGAGTAATGAAGACTAATAATCAAACTGACATTATGTTAAAAGTGATCCCCTAAATGAAACATTACGTTATTAATGTATAAAGCACCCATACATGTAAAATCACTCATTACTCACAATCACTCATATCCACTCCACTCATATCCATTCCATACTTCCAGACTATTAATTTCTCTTGATTTCCCAGACTCTCAAGTAATAATCACCAGAGCCAAGATCAATTATAAGCGGCAAATTGAGAATCATCAGCATCACACCAGTTTAACTCTCCAATAAACTTCATTTATTAGCTTCCTTGGAGCTCCATGTTAACACCAACCTCATATAGATGACCAAATCCTCATGATGTTCCCTCAATCAGCTCAGCAGGTCAGCACATGTGTTAGGCCTTCAGCAAGCCATCAAGCAGTTTGCCCTGCATTAAGCCATCTGCAAATCATGCAGCATTAGGCTTTCTGCCAGTGATCTCTCAGTATTCTCTTTTAGAAGACTCAAGCAGCACTGCTTAGGGCCTTCAGCAACCAGTCCAGTAGTTAAAACTGCTAAATCTATCCATCTATCTATCTATAAAATCCCTGGTGGGTCAAGTAAGAGTTTGTATGCAAGCAGCGCTGCACATGAAGAAAACAGATTAAGACTCACCAGTGATGAAAATATTTTGTAATTGGCTTGTTAAGATGAGCGCGTCCACATATCAGATTGATGTCTATCTCACTATGTTCAAACACTATCTCATATTCCCTCTGAGGCTCCCTAGTGGCTGATGCCTGGGGCTGCAGCATTTGTAGCCCATTGGGTTTTTCACCAGCTCTCACTGCTCTCAGAACTCTACCTGTGCAGCTATACATGTCGAACACGTGTGTACAAAACAGAATTGAAGTGGCTGTTAGTACCGGCATAACGCTGAATGGTCAGGAGGTGTGCATTATTTTTTCTGCGTTAAAATAAAGCTGCTCATTGGGGCAATGGTGGCTCAGGTGGTTAAGGCTGTGAGCTGCTGATCAGAGGATTGGGGGTTTGATCCCTGTTACGGTCACCACATGCAACCACTATTGCCACATACAACCATACAGAGCTGGTTCTAAGCCCAGTGGGAGGGTTGCAATCCACCATAAAGCCTGTGCCAGGTAAAGGGACAAACATTTGTTTGTTCTAATACAGTACATTATTGTTCATTAACTTGTATGGCCGTCGCTCCCCCTCATCTTAAACTAGATCCAGATTATAATCGGTGCTCGCAGGAAGCTATAATTAAACTGTTTCCTCTTTGTCAGTCATGCAGTTCTGATGCAGTTCTGATGCAGTTCTGATGCTGTGCCCATTGTTGGAACAAGCTGTGATGCACTGTGTATTCAGTCGCCTTAATTTTATAGCCAGCATGAACTTTTTCAGCAGATCTGGGTCAGCTTTTCACTCTCCACATCCATGAGTCTTGAGCCTCCATGACCCTAGGTGCGTTCCAAACGGCCTGAAGTACCCTGCGAAGTACACTTCACCAGGTGTTCAGCCATGTTAAGTGTGATTCCAAACCTCAGGGAGCGAAAATGTTCAGTTCAAAGGGAACCGCAAACGGTGTAGGGAACGAGTGAACACAGGTGTTCACTTCACCGGAAAAGGGAATGAAAAAATTCCAACCAGTCGTTGGGTCTCACTCGAGTGTGAAATAAATGGAGCTTGAAAAAGGGTTTGTATATTTATTATCAATATTATCAAGGAAGATATCAAATTTAAAGGACACAAAAATTTACATTTAGTATTATATAGGCTAGTAATCGGTAAAAGTAAATAAATAAATCCCCATACATCTTTAATCAATTATTATTATTAATAATCAATCATTTATTTACAAGGTATACACGTTTCAATAGTATGTTTTATAATGGTATCAGATTTTTTTCCCTGTAAATATTCAATGTTTATTGTCCGTAGTGTAAAAGTTTCACGGCAGCAACAACAGGTATCCGAGGTGCTTATGTTACCATGGTAACGCATGGAGGAAGTGACGTCAGTGCTGGGGACTTCGCGGGGTATTCCAAATGGTGGATTTTTATTGAGGGAAGTTCCCTTCACCGACATTCCCTGCAAACTGAGGAGGAAGTAGGGAGCACCCTGTGAAGTACACAACTCTGTTCTTTTTGATTTAATTCTAAAGTTCTTCTTCATATCCTATCCTATTTCATCCTATGGTTTTATTCTATTCTATTCCATTCCATCATGTTATCTTCCATTGTTTTAGTTCTTTTTTTTATTTATTATTATTTAATCGTAATAAATAATAAATCGTTTATTATTATTTAATTCATTCATATCCCATAAATAGGGTTGCAGGAGGCCTGAAGCCTACTGTATCTCAGGAGACTTTGGGCATGAGGCAGGGTACACCCTAGACAGGGTGCCAATCCATTGCAGGGAACATAGTTCACACACCCACACTCATTCAAACCCTACACGCAATTTTGAAATGCCAGTTAACCCAATCTGCATGTCTTTGGACGGTGGGAGTAAAACCAGAGTACCCGGAGGAAACGCACCAAGAACAGGGAGAACACGTTGACGTCACAGTACCTAACACTGTCTATGTGGTACTGTGATGTGGTAACCATGCTGTCTATATATATACTACTAATTTATTTTATTCTACAGTACTCTAAATCCATTGCTTATTTCCAAGCTCAGTCAGTATGAGTGGTAGTGGCGTTTGACATGAATGTTTATTGCTCAGATGGTGAACAGGCTTAATGTCACTCCACTCCACTTATCATCTATACCGCTTTATCATGTGGAAGTCGATCCCAGGAGACTAAGGGCAAGAAGCGGAATCAACCCTGGACGAGGTGCCTATCCATCACAGGGCACACACACACACTCACCCACTTTGGAAATGCCAATTAGTCTAATCTGCACGTCTTTGGTTGTGGGAGGAAACCGGAGTATGTGGAGGAAACCCACAAGGCATGGGGGTGGGGGCATGCAAACTCCTTGCACACGGACACCGAGATGGGAAGCGAACCACTAACCACTAAGCCAACGTGCCACCCCAGGCTCAATGTCTTCATTACATATACATATATAAAGTGTGAAGAACATAAACACATGGGCAAACGTCCTGTCCTTTCTTAGTCCTGTCTTTTAGTAAAATTAGGTTCACTTTGTTAATTGACCCATGCAGTTTAATATCCGTAAATGAATGGAGATTTACTGATAATGCTAGTCCAACCTATTGTGGATAACATAATGCTTGGAATTCTGATTGTACCTGCCCTCCATGTGCAAAGAAAATTGAGAAAATTAAGACCGACAGCAGTGGACAGTTCTGATTCCAGATGTGGATGATCATCGTACAGCTGGACCCCAAATGTTTTAGGCAAAAAAATCGTGAATGAAGTAAACGCATGAGCAAGTAGAGTTTCATTTATAGCTTTTATTTTATATGTAATATATATTATTTGTATATATTTATATATATTTATCTTACACATATAAATCTAGGTATTTTCACAAATAAAATCCAGTACAGACCACCTTTTGGCAATGCTGTCAGATGCTCAAGATGGACACTGAGAGGAAGCTTAAATGCAGTCAGGATACAGGAATACAAGGAAATTAATCAATCAACGGCTGCATTCGCTATGACTGAAATAAAATAAAATAACATTTTCACCATCACTGCTAATCACTTCACTGCAAAAACAATCAAGTGTCAACTACATCACAATCATTATGAGGTAAGTTTGATATCTTAGTCAAACTAAAGTCTATAAGCAGCTTACACAGTCATTCCTCTCGTAAAGTGAAAACACAAGTCAGTAACGTGACTATGTGCTGCTCAGGTACCGTGTCCGTCTCCCGCGACTGATCCAAGCTCCCCCTCTCAGCCTGTCTTGTGATATGCTTGTGTATTGACGACTGATCCAAAAGTGACTCTACTCTCAAAAATTTGGACTTGACCAAAAAGAAAAAAGAAAAAAAAAAAGAACATCAATGAATCATGATGTACATTGTTCACGTCTTCGAAAAACATACTGGAAGGACCAACGTCATTTATTTCTCCAGCAGGTTTTCCTCACGGTGTTGGTGTTGCTGGAGAGGTTTCATCATAGCATTAAGATGATCAGTCAAAACAAACCCCCAAAAAAAGACTAAAACTTAACCTTCACTCCCAGTGAACATGTGGCCCCTGTATCATGGCTGCAAAATGTCCAAGTGGCATAACAGAATTACTGTTTTTTATTTTCTTCTTTAATTTTTCACTCATCCATCCAAAAAAAAAAAAAATACAGTACATCAGCTTAACCTCTCAGCAAAAGAGGGGAAAAAATGCTTTCTAATAGTTAGCACTGATGGATCCTACCCTTATATACACACTCAGTCAAAACATAGTATCGGTGCTGATTTTACTTATTTATTATTTGTATGGTTACATATAATACAAAAAAATGTGCGGTAAAGAAGGTAAAGAAGCTATTTATGAAGTTTACGCAACATGCAAGTGACCAATCTTGCTTCTCAAAAAATTTCAAGTTGCTGAGCCATTTTGGAGAGATGGTTTTATATTTGCCCCAAAAATGCTGAATTTTTCAGCATTATACTGTCTCGCTTCAAACAATAATGATTTAAAATGCAAATTATTCATATTTCTTTGAGTATTGATACTAAAATTGGTGTTCGCTTCTAAAAGCATATGACCTGTTAACAAATGTTGCTTAATTTGGTTTTTGGTAAAAGCTTAAAAATCCGTAACCATGTCAAATTCAAGTCGAAATATCTTGCATTTTAGAATAAAGCACTTTTTCAGGTTTATGTCTTCTCATGTGAAATCCAAGTTAGCCAAGTTTCATGTGAATGACAGTTAAGATCGTTGAAAGCTTTGATTTTAAAAAAAGTTACGGACACTAAAACATAAAAGGGCATGGAATTGTATTTAGCAAATGTGTTCCTTTTTATCTGATAAAAATATTAATTTGTATGCATATTTCCAAAAGAAAAAAAAAAAAAAAAAACAAGCATGGATCAGGAAGTTCACTTTTCACCTAGATGAGACACTTTTTAGCACCAATACCATGTTTTGGCCGACTCTATAAACAATCTGATCGGCTCATCCATCAGGGAGTGTCTGACCTGAAAGCATTTTCCGAATGTTTTCATTGGGTCCCATTGATAACTACTGGACATTCAAAACAGGTTACTAGCTTAGCGTGTTGATTTCTAAATCCCTGTAATATACAAAAACTGCCAGAGCATTTATTTTATTATTATTATGATTATTAATATTATTGTTATTCAATTCTACCAAATATAGTCCTATTATTCACAAAACATATACATAGCTGCACCATTATGCTAAACTAAAAATGAGCATCATTCTACTCAGCTATTAAAAATACATCTATATCTGTTAAACATTCTCTTTCTGCACGTAAAATCAGCGACACTGCGTCATTTTACCACAAAGTATAGTAAAAAGCATTAATTTAGTAGCTTCTTCCATATTCATCTTATTCACCTCATCTCTGGTACAGGATTGTTATATATATCGTGCATATACATCGATCAGCCATAACGTTATGACCACTGACAAGTGAAATGAATATCATTATCTCGTTACGATGGCGAGTGGAAGTGGATGGGATACATTAAGCAGCAAGTGAACCTTTTGTCCTTAAAGTCGATGTGTTGGAAGCAGATAAAATGGGCAAGCGCAAGGATTTGAGTGACTTTGACAAGGGCCAAATTGTGACGGCTAGACGACTGCATCAGAGCAACTCCAAAACTTGATCCAAGGAAGGAAAACCGCTAAACCGGGGACAAGATCATGGATGACCAAGGCTCTTTGATGCACATGGGTAGTGAAGGCTGGCCCGTGTAGTCCGGATCCAATAGAAGCGCCAGTGTAGATCAAATTAAGAAAAAGGTTAAAGCTGGTTGTGATAGAAAGGGGTCACAACACACAGCGCATCACTTTTTGCTGCATATGGGGCTGTACAGCCACAGACCGATCAGGGTGCCCATGCTGACCCGTGTCCTCCACCAAAAGCACCTACAATGTGCACGTGAGCATCAGAACTGGACCACAGAGCAATGGAAGAAGGTGGCCTGAGCTGAGGAATCACATTTTCTTTTACAGTCATGTGACTGCCTGGGTAAGTGTGCACACATTGAATAGCTGGCACCAGGATGCAAAAAAGTAGAGGTGTTGACTTGGCCCCCAAAGTCTCCAGATCGCACTCCATTCGAGCATTTGTGGGATGTGCTGTAAAAATGATCCATGGAGGACCTACCTCACAACCCACAGGACTTAAAGGATCTGGTTCTGTGGCTTGAGAAGACTAGTAGAGTCAATGCATGGATGGGGAAGAGCTGCTTTGGTGGCAAAAGCGGATGTACTCAGTATTAAACAGGTGGTCAATATGTTATGTCTGATCGGTGTATACAGTTTATACTGTGTGTGTATGAATTAGGCACCAACTACTTAAGTAAAAGAAACATTCTTCTACGGTACCTACATCCACCGTACATCGTACACAGGATCACAGAATGTAGACAGCAGCATCTCTCGATCCATAAAACATGAACAGTAAACATGGGTCACATATTGCACAGACAGTTAAGCAGTTTAACTCTAAAAGAAAAGAAAACCAATTCAAGAAGGTGCCTCTGAAAGAGGTTCTGCTTTTACTGCAAAAAGTACACGTTACACCTTTGTAGTACAATGAGTTTGATATAACCTGTTGCTCGGTTCTACCTCAGTGTGAGGTAGGAAAGCTCTGATTTGATGAACGTACATACAGAATCTGAAGATTCTTGTGGTCAAAGGACAGCATGGTTAAAGAAGGAGAAGAACTGCCTTTCATGGCTGGACCTTGAAGGCCAGGAGCTGCTCCGAGTGCATGTTGTTGAGCGAGCGTAGCTCAGGCAGTTTGAGAAGCAGCTTGGTAAAGATGGCACTCCCGTTCGGGTGGCTTTGGGTGATGAGGCTGCGCAGGGTGCGGGTCAGCGACTCCTGTAGCGCTTCTACTGACTTCGAGTTCTCCAGGCCTGAACGGTCTGAGGAAACACCAGCGTGATGCGGTCAGTTTCTTACACTTAAGTTTGCAAGTAAGACATTATATCCCCAATATCAGCAAATTCAATCTACTATCCTCTTGGTAAGATCATAAGGTTATTAGGTCTGTTTTAAAAATTTGTACTAACTGCAATTTGGGAACGCCAATTAGACCAATCTGTAGGTCTTTGGACTATGGGAAGAAACGGAAGTACCCGAAGGAAACCCATCAAACACGAGGAGAACATGCAAACTTAATGCCCACAGCTCAATTGAACCTTCAACCCAGGAGGTGCAACCACTACGCCACCTTGCCACCTGATATAATAAGTATTGTACGATGCATCCACGTGTTATCTGTCTGTAACAGGATGTGGACAGTACCTGCGGAGACGAGGACAACAGCAGTGAAGAGGCTCATCTCCTCCTCGCTGAGGTTCAGAGCACGCAGCTTCTCGCTGAAGTCCAGCATAGAGTTGAGCAGGTCACCAGCGCCCATCGAGCACAGCATCTCCACGCTGTACTTCTTTCCACTCAGAAAGGTCACGGTGCGTTCCTTCACGTCAAACAGCGATGCAAAACGCACCACGAGAACCTGCAGTCCAGAATACAAAGCGCCGCGTTCTGATCCATGTATTAAGTTTTTATAAAGCTTTTGAAGTAAATGATGAAGTTTACAGTAGATTAAGCATTTACTGTAAGAAGCACATACCTCAAAAGTACCCGCTTTGAGGAGGCTAATCTGGTCATGCTGGGACAGCTCCCTGAAGCCGGGGATGCGTTTGGCAAACTCCACGACCTCCCTGACAGCCGGAGTGAAGCTCATGGAGAACTCCTCCCAGATAGCATGGCCTGATTTATGTGGGTCCACAAAGGGGGAAGTGTTCATGGGACACACCTGGGAAAGGAAGCAGTAGATGTTTTTAGAATATTAATGACCCATGTGCAGAGGTGTAAGGTAACTTTAAGGTAAATCTACTTTGTTACTTTGGTACAGTACATATTTCTCAAGTAAACTTTACTAAAAGTACATTACTTTAACGATACCTGCTGACTATTATGTGTAACTGCATGATTTGCCTTCCCTCGGTCAAATGCAGTCATTTGAAATCAAATGAAAGAGGAAATGGTTGCTGACATTAGCTTTGAAATTAGCAAGAGAGAGAGAGAAAGAGACTCTTTTACTCTTACTGTGAGCTACAACAAGCTCAGCACTTTTTATAGTCTTTTGGCTGCTCCTGTCAAGAGGTCACCACAGCATACCATCTGATCCGCACACAAATTTGGACAGATTTTACGCAGGATGTCCTTCCTGGCGCAACCCTCCCATTGGGGGGGGCAGACAAGAAACATACCACTGAGCTACCAATGCCCACAAATTGTTGTTAGTCTTTCGGCTGTCCCCGTAGAGGGGTTGACACAGTGGATTATCCCATCCGCACAACAATTTGGCACTTGACAAATTGGTTTTACGCCGGATGCCCTTCCTGACGCAACCCTCCCATTTTATCCGGGCTTGGGACCGGCACTGCATCCAGTGGCTGGGGTTTGGGCATTGGCTGGGAATCGAACGCCAGTCTCCCGCATGGCGAGAAACTTAGACTATATCTAATCTTACTTTGTAATTTTATTTCTGTATTTTGCCCACCACTGGCCAGATGTCGAATGCAAAATTGTTTAAGTACTGGCTGAATAACGTAAAATGTTTGTTTTTTTTGTTTGTTTGTTCTTCTAGTTCCTTTAGTAAGTCCAATGTACTCACCAAATGCATCCTGTTGCCTCCGCTCCATGCAGAACCAGCATAGCTCCCACTGGCCCAGGTTCCACTGGAGTTGTGCACCTGGGGCGACTGGCCAATAACCGATGCCGAACATGCGTGACTCTGGGCAGCACTGGTGAGCAGATGAACCTGACCATTGGAGGCACTGTTGCTCGCTCGAACAGGGCACTGGCTGAGCGCATTATCTTCCTGTGGTGTTTCCTGAGAAGTGCCTTGAAAACCCGGGTGCTGACGATTTACTGTAACTATATTATTATGAAGGTTCCAGATCTCTTGCGTGTCCTCCATGATGCGTTCGGTTTCGTGACCCGGCCTCGTTCCAACGACCTCGTCTTCGCCGCTGTCTGTTGCGCTGGATGAGTCGGAGCTTGGGCTCGTGTCCATTGCGAGCGAAGGCTCAGGATCGTTGCTCAATTCAGATCTGGTTTGAGGTGAAGAGGCAGGGGAGAAGGAAGGAGCAGCGTGGGGCGTGGCCCCAGAGGCGAGCTTCGTCAAGCAAGGTTGAGCCAGGCTGCTGGAAACCTGAGGATTGTTGCCATGCAGCTGGCTGTTGTTCATCATGTTGTTCATGGCGCTCTGCATCTCTAACAGCATGCGCTGTTTCTCTCTCTTTGGGATTCGTCCAAAACGAACAGCTGGGGAGCACATGTAAAAAAAGTTTTTTTTAATGTAGTTTACATACCATCATCCTGAGAATATTATCATATAGAACTCTCAACTGTATCCATGTGCATGAGTATATACAGTACTATCCCAAACTCTTTGCCTTTACTAAAAGAAATGTAATTATAGATTAAATTAAAAGAAATGTTTGGGAACCAATGTTTTACTGCGACATGCTGCAAAATTCCTAAAAATTGGTTGTTTATGTAACAACCTCAGCAGCGACCTCATTTCCCCTCTCGTCTGTTCCAACCACTCAGCATTCAGCATCACCAGTATACTAATCACCGGCCTGATCATCTATCATCATCTGCACCTGGTTTTCACTGATTCATGCCTTAAGTTAGATGTTTTGTACGGCTTGAATGATTCATAAGTCACTGTGTGGCACAGCAAACAAAAAACATTCTCTTAAACTAGTCAGGTACAGGGACTGAAGTGAAAATGAAAACTATTCCTCATGACTACATTAAGAAGTCTGGCTCTTTCAAAGGAAAATATGAGGAAATGAGGGGGCTCATGACTTTTGCATAGCACTGTGTGTTCTAAAGCTGACATAAATTATAACATATTACTTAAGTGTGATTTTAAATACAAACATACTTAAATGTAATTTTATATAATACACCTGAGAAAAGAGGTGTATGAAAAATATAATGCTAAAAAAATAAAAATGAAGGGAACACTTAGTCCCGAGTTTGATTTTAATCATACATACACATATAAGGAGCGTTCAAGTCAAACTGAGACTAAATTTTCCCTTCATTTTTTAGCATATATTTTTTAATTAAATGTTATTTTTAAGATCAATCTTCAAGTTCAAATTAAAATTTTATTTGTCACATACACAGTCATACACAGTACGATATGCAGCGAAATGCTTATACGACCGCCAGTGACCTTAACAATAAAAGTTTATAGGTAAGAAATAAATATGAATAAAAAGAAATACGATAGAAAATAAATTTAAATAGGATAAAAATACAAATATACTGTACTAATAAGGACATTCACAAAATAGCAAAATATAAAAAATATAGAAGTAGAAATGTATAAAAATTTAGAAATTTACTGTAAATAAAAAAAGAAAAATGCAAAAATCCAAATGTATGAAATATCCCCTAGAAAAGAGCTAAATTAACAAACTAATAAAAAAAATTAACACACTAACTAAAAATGGAATGTATATTAAAATTTGTTTTGGATCTATACTCAAACTAAAGTCTTTTCTAAACTAAATACTGTATATGCTTCTCTTTAGCACCATTAATCACAAGTAATGTTTTAGGCATCCGAGTGTTTTTCTCGTTGTAATAAATAAATTAAATTTGGTGCATTTGGTGTCATCTCACCACATCATTAAAATAATTTGTTAAATAAGTGGTGTCAAATATATTGGAACAACAAGGGGTTTTCCTCTAGGGGTAGGGATCAATGGCAATTAAACAATTCATTTAATTAACAATGAAATTCATGTAACATATTGGTGTGTACGAGTTCTAATTTCACATAAAGTATTTTTGAGCATTTTCCCAAATCATACACAAGTCTCAGTTCAGACCACTGTTTCTCCTTAACCCTTGTCCTTCACCATGGGAGATCCAGTCGTGAATTCCTTATCTCAGCAGGTGGTGTGGTGCAGAGTGCTACAAATCATGTGGTTTTATTTATGCCGTCTGCTTGTGTCTGAACATGTGTGTCTGCACCTGTTCTGTGACATCAGGACTTTCAATTCAAATTAACTTATATAGCGCGTTTAATAATTGTCATTGTTAAAATAGTCAAGGAGCTTGACAGAATTATATATATATATATACACAGCAAGCCAGGACAAGGGAATATATCTCTGGGATGGTAATAGGAAGAAATCTTGAGAGGAACCGGACTCAATAGGGAACCCATCCTCATTTGGTTGATCCCTGGAATATCTGTGTTTCAGTCGAGGTAGAACCGTCTTCAGTCACAACACGCATCCCAAAAGACCAGCAGCGAGCCAGAGGCATTACATCATCCCTTGTCCTTGTCTAGTTGTGTCAGAATCATGTGATGATAGTCAGTCGTGTCCTTGACCCTGATATGCTTTGTATGATGTTATCTCCCTATCTTTGATAAACATTGATCTGATTACAACACTACTTGGATAGCAGTGTTGTAATGTAGAAGTAGAAGGAGTTGTTCTTTCTACTCCCCTACATTAAAACGATTGTACCTTACGACATGACTGTTAAAGATAAACAAAGGCCATTTGTACTCGAGGCAGGGCAGAACAGTTCTGATCAAAGATTTTTTTTTTAAATGTAAAAACACAAGCACAATTAAATCCAAATGCTTTTAAAACATGACCATCAGGTTCTTGTTGACTACTTATGATGCAAAAACCATGCAGATGCCATTGGCATTGACATACTCTAGGTATTATTCCTGTTTCACTGTTATCTTTAAATTCAATATTCAGCATTCTTAAATAAATCGTTTCATTTTCATTGGCCAATCATTCAGCTAATTAGACGAGCACTGCCTCATAAAGATGTTAATAACGATAATCATTCAACTGTGATAATTACCTTACTGGAAAAATCTGACTAGAGTACAAAAGCCTATTTTTAGCTTAATGATGTCTAATTGTCCTATGACTAAACAGCAATTAAATCAAAAAGTTTTCTTTTTGACAGAAAAGTTTCTGTTTACGTGAAGTGTTGTGTAAAATTAAACATGAAGTAGCATTAAAGGTCACATTTTTCTATTAACACACAGTTCAGAGATCCGATAATGTGTATCTTTTAATGCTGAAACTGGAAACTGTTTCATACCTAAAATTGCCTCTGTTTCACTCCTCATCTGAACACACTGTTTCAGTGTCTATGTAAATGAGCTACTGAGGGACGCCCCTCCAGAGTACAGCAGAGCTGAGCAACAAGCCAGGAGAGGGGCTGTTCTCTTCTCTTATTAGGGCACAATCTGGGAAAAAAAAGTCACTTGCATACAGTGCAACAATTTACGCCTGGTCTACTCTAATGAAGGTAAATCCTTTGAAAAGCATCTCCATCTGTAAGGCCTATAGTGGAAATGAAACTTAAAAAGTCCAGAGTTGGACCTGGACCATCTTGTCCGAACAACCTAGAACAAGAAACACACTTTCTCCAAGCCCTTAAATTTCGGTTTGACTCCACTCTAGGTAGGGGGACCTCGATCAGGTTCGATTCCACCCCCTTGAGATCCTGATCCTTCAGCAACACTTCAATGGCCTAAGGTGTACGCTTGCCAAACGCTTAAGCGTCCTGTCCCAAAAATGTCCCGGAGACGTATCGTTTAAGACACAAAGCAAGTGCGCCAACTCACCATCTCTAGACATGCCGACTAGCAGACACTTCTTAAAGCGGCACTGCTGGCATCGGTTCCTGTTGATGCGCATGATGGGGCAGTTCTCATTCTTAAGGCACTTCTTATACTGGATGTTCTGTTGGATGCTCCTCCGGAAGAAACCCTGGGTGAAAGCAAGGAACAAAAGAGAGGAAGTGAGCTAATCAACCTTAGCCATATAGAGAAACAGATGCAGACCTTTGGGTTTAATAGCATCACCAGGAGTTAAACTGCTGTGAGACGCAGGTTGATCTTTTCAGTAATGGACAGACTTAAGATAAGCTTAACAACAATCCAGAAAATATGGCCAGCTAAAGGTAAAGTAAACTCTATTTTTACTGTCAAACACAATGTCCAAGTCGTATGTAAATATTCAAAGTACTTGCCATGCAAAGTGGCAAATGTTCCCTTTAAAAACAGGAACATTTAGCATTAACAGCTTTTACATGACTCAGTGAGAGTATGTGCGTTGGTGGCTCAATGGTAGGTTTCTCATCTGCCATGCATAAGGCCCGGATTCAATTCCCACCCAAAGCCCAAACCCCAGCCACTGGATGCAGTGTCGATTCCATGGATAAAACGGGAGAGTTGCATCTGGAAGGGCATCTGGCATAAAACCTACGTCAAGTTGCGTGCGGATCGGATGGTCCACTGTGGCGACCTTTTTAGGGTGTACAGTAAAAACATACTACCAAATCTTGTTGGTCTTGAATCATAGTGTCCTTTTAGATTAGATTAGATTAGATTTTATTGTCATTGTGCAGCGCTTTTAATTTCATTTTATTGGGTTACAACAAGTGTTTTGCAACTCTCAGAATCCTACAATATATTTTATTATAACTTCTCCTCCTTGACAGTACAAGCAACAATCCTTATCTATAGACTACCAGGATGTTGTAATAAAACTACTCTAAATCATTTACACATAGCAGCGAGACCAATACCACGGTTCCATTTTTAACAGCTGTTGCTTTCTGCCTGACCCGAGGTCCGCACTTCACAATAAGACACCGGGGTAGAATCGGTAACACGAATACTTAGCAAGGTTGGAATTACTGACATGTCCGAATTCCAAGACCCTTAACCCCACGCCATATTGTGATTATTGGCTTAGTTCTGTCTCGCTCAATAACACTGATGTCTGCAAACACTGTTGTTTATTCCAATCTTTGATGATCGCTAGAGACCTGAAGCCTTTTTAAATCTGATTATTCTCACTAATAGGTGCTTTTCTAATGGCCACACAACTGTTTAGTCCCAAACCTGTGAGTTCTCATCATCTCGCCAGTGTGGAAATGCTCTTATTTTACTGGGGTGTTTTTTTTTTGTTTTTTACCATGCAATTTTACCAAGCGTTTAAGTCATCTCTATTCATGATTTTTTTTTTTTCGAGCACATTTCTTTAACAAAGTTGACGGTTTGGCACCATCATTACAGGTGTGAATAATGTGTTGGACAGCTCTTAGCCCCAATACGAGTCATTTCAAATCCCCCTAGTTGTTCTCGTTGCTTGACGCAGGCCAATAATTTAACCATTTGGAAACAGTGACTCATTTTGATCATGAATGATTAGATCATTTTGACTCGGCGATCATTTTGTTTTGGCTACAGTCCTGAATGCTTAAACTTATTTGATGTTAATTCATGTATTCATTCGTTCGTTCTCACAACATTGGAGTGTACTGTATATTTCAGTCACTGACGGGCTATTTTTTCCAAGATTAACATAAATATATTTAGAGTCTTTATAGGTAACATATAATTTAAGTAAAAATAAATAAATAAATAAATAAATAAACACCACCATTAAAATTTGTATTAGGCAGTATGGTCAAAAATATCTCATTGCACATTCAGACTTAATTAGGTGCGTTTTCTCACCTTGCAGCCTTCGCAGGCGTGAACACCATAATGAAATCCTGAAGCCACGTCTCCACACACTTTACACAGCAACACCAGACCACTGATCTCTGCAAGAATTAAGAGTTATGAGTCACCAAGCTGCATGAAGCATTGCTTTTCAAGATGACTGAATACATATACAGTTTCTGGCAGTGGACCCCAATACAAATATATAGATTTAAGCATATCTCATTCTTTATCATGTTATACTGATAATCAGTAGAAGTGAGAAGTGGTTTACTAAATGAATGAAGATGACAGCTTTCTGTAACTGGTATTCAGTAGGCGTACTCACTGGTGATACCAGATTTGGTGGTAGACGGCGAGCGCGTCTTGGTCGTGCTGTGACTCTGAGGCTGGGAGAAGTTGGCCGAGTCGACCTGCTGTCCGTCATGGCGGGTGGAAAAGGACACACTAGGCGAAGAAGATGAAAATTGGTAGCTGCTGTTGGAGCTGTCGCTGTGGCACGACTCGGGGCTGGAGGCTGAACTCGACGAACTGATGTAGGCTATAACGCCCCCTGATGGAGAATCGCATTGGTGAGAGGTGAAGAGAGAGCTTGGAAACTCTGTCAATGTGTGAAATTCAAGTAGCTGAGGCTATGTACGTCACATCCATTTCATGTTTAAATGAAAATGAGGAACCGAAAATTCAAACAGTTTTTCCATTTTACTTTTATACAGGAAACATACAAGTCTTTAGAACTTTAACAACCCAATTAATTTTTTTTCCTCCACTAATGTGACCTCATATGAGGGAAACCCTCTTCCATAGCTCTGCAGTTCTATGTTGGAGGGACGTGGCTCAGCAGTAGCTCATTTACATACAGTAGACACTGAAACAGTATGTTCGGAGGAGGAGTGAAACAAAAGGAGTTTGGTGTTAACAGGGTCAGCTTGGAGTTAACAAGTACGCTATATTATGTCAGGTTATTCTTTGGTTACGATGTGCACTCTGGAACCTTATTAAGTTTTTATAAACGTTCTAAGAAAATAATTAGAAAAACTTGCAGCACTTTAAAAATCAATCAACTGTCTGTTCGACTCTCCTTGTTACTCCTAATTGCATGCACATGTACAACCTCCATAAATTCATGTATTCATCAATAGGTTTTCCATACCGCACACCAAGCTCACACATACTGTAGGTACATAAGCAACTTGGGAATACCAATCAGCCTACAAGGCATATTTTTGTACTTTAGGGGTTAGCAGAGTACCTGAAGGAAACCCACAAAGAACATCGAGAACTCCACACACACAGATCATAAACAAGAGATTCAAACCCCCAACCAGGTCTGAGGTCTGAGACGACGGTACTGGGCCAAGAACCCTTACATCCCATACATACAGTACAAAAATTCATTAAATTCATTGACGAAAATAAAATTCTTAGGTATTCTTCGAACAATTTTATTACTTGGATTCATTTGTGTGTGCATGGTTTTGTTACTTCCCACTTTGTCCAACGTGAATTCTGCCTCCTTCTTTGTGGTTAGGTAACTCCATTACATAAGTGCCCTTTTAGTAGAGTGCAGCTAAACTGGCGAGAATTATCACAACTCAGATGTACATTATTGACATCAGTCCATTCCAGTTAGAAAAGTTACATTTGAGGGAAAAAGTGAAATGTGAAATTAAAAGTAGAAATGTAGTGAGGCTTTTATACTTTTAAATAAAGTATGCAACAGGTTTTTACCTGTTTTATAAAAAATAAAAAAATAAATACAAATTATATATATATTTTTTATTTTATTTTATTATTTTATTTTATTTTTTTATGTTAAACCTGTTGCATACATTATTGCATGGCTTCGTGTTTAGCAAGGTTGCCTTGCCCCTCCAAGGTCAGGGTTCGATTCCCACCTCAGGGTCTGTGTGTATGGAGTTTGCATGTTCTCCTTGTATTCCAGTTTCCTTCCACAGTCCAAAAACATGCACATTAGGCTAATTGGCGTTCACAAATTGCCCATAGCGTGTGTGAATATTGACAGGAGGTCCTGCCACGGTTGTAAAATGGGAATCAATACAAGGGTAATCACCATTGGCCTCCATGGTCCCTAGTTGGACTACAGAAGTTCCAAAATGGATGGATTGATGATAATATTGGGATTCATTAGCAACACTGTGGCTTAGTGTGCGCCTTGTACCTCCAGGGTTCGACTTCTGCCTCAGGATCGGTCTGCATGAAGTTTGCATGTTCTCTTCATGCTTGGTGGGTTTACCCCTGGTACTCCGGTTTCCTCCCACAGTCCAAAGACTTAGATTAGTCAAATAATTGGCGTTACCAAATTGTCTGTACTGTTTGAATGTTGACCGGAAATGTTATGAACCGGAGTTCGTAAAATAGGAATAAATACAATTATAATCACCTAGTTGGACCTAGTAGGTTCCTAGATGAATGAATGGATTGGGATTC
>JAQMYK010000021.1:11246555-11259879 GCA_030014345.1 Clarias buthupogon
GGCAATTTGGGAACGCCAATTAGCCTAACCTGCATATCTTTGGACTGTGGGAGGAAACCGGAGTACCCGGAGGAAAAGATGTCAGCATATATGTATAAATTCTTTGTACATTGTCAGATACATGAAAAAACAAAAAGCGCTTTGAAACGCTTTAAATTCTGAATTCCAGAATTATATTTGCACAAGAAATTACCATATAATTTGACAAATAGTCAAAGGATTTTAGGCCCTTTTGTAAAATTACATTCTAGGTCGTATGGAAATGAGCAGCTCTGTAGCTGAAGGCAAAAAAGCCAATTTGTTTTTGCTTATTTCTAGGACAAAAACAAGGTCAGTTGCAGCCTAAACCACAAAACAAATGTTATTTTTCTGTTACATGGACCATACTGAGATCCTTAAAACTAAATGATTATGGTTCAGTTACAGAAATTGTTTGTTTTGGTTCTGAACAGTATGTATTAAGACGCAGTGGCAGGACACTAGATACAGTAGGAAATTTACTGCAAATCATATCTTACAAAAGCTGTGAAAAGGAGAGCTAGATCAGGATTTAGGACTCTAGGGCAGCGATTCTCAACTCAGGTTCTGGAAGAAAGTATTTTCCATCCTCTTTATTACATCCATGTTTACTCAGGAAATGCTGTACCAGCAAATCAGGTGCTGAGACCACTGAAGGTGAATGGTAGGGGATTGAGAACTACTGAACTGTGGTCAGCCAGCTACTCTCACTAGTTGTGTAAAACAATATTTGAAACTCACATTCTATCTGATCACATCCAGACTGTGGAAAACCTTAGCACAGAGAAACTTATTTTAGTTAAAGCTCAGCATTGTTTCAATGACCTTGCGTTCAAATGAAACTGGTAAAACAGCAACAAAAAAACTGACACCAGGCACTAAGTGGACCATATAAAGGTACTTTATTCTGATGAATGTACAGATGTTCGGCACACACTTTAGCGGTAACGGTGCAGCTGCAGGGTGTTGCGTCTCCTCCAGGCCGCACGGCGAGAACCGCCGATGGTGAGGTGGAACTTGTGGCCCTTGCCCAAACCACGGCTCTTCTTGCCGGCTGACGTGAGGCCACGCATTTCCCTGTGCTTGTGCACGGCCTTCGTGATCCATTGTGTGTCTGGGTTGCGTCTGATGGCCTTGTGGAAGGTGTCGACCAGGATCACCTCGAAGAATTTGTATGTGGAGTCTTCGCCCACCCAGTAGGAGCTCAGCACACGGAGACCACCACAATGACGCCCAGCACGCTCCTGAGAGGGGCAAAAAGAGCATTGGTTAAATCCCCTTACAAAATAGTTTGTAGAAAATTAAAATCCAAGGGCTTCATGCTGAAATCGGCAACCGAATATCAAGATATCTCTGGTGATCCCTGGTGGTGTGCATACTGCATCTCTCAACTGTATACAAATAACTGCAGTCTTTTTAATGGTAAGACAGAAGGAAGTCATGTCAATTTAAGTTTTTATTAATTTTGAGGTAAGGAATTAGAAGTTGAGCTGAAAGCAGCATCAACAATTAACAAGCAAATTTTTTGCACACAGCGAACCAGACTAGCACTTATTCATTTTCTATCTATACATAAAATTGTAAAGTTGGCAAGTGTGTACATTAAAGATATTTACAAAAAGATTTTTACAAGATGTTTGGTTTTGGAACTTTTCTCTGGCCATCGTTCTGTGTGCACGCATCACGTAAAAATAAATAAAATGGGGTTTTCACAGGAGCATTTGGCTGAGCTTGAGGTTAAACGTACAGGTTTTATTTCATCTCAATCGGCCCACGGGAACAGAAATGCTACTTTGAAATGTAAATAGAAAATGCCCTTCTCAAAAAATAAATCAATTATTCTCAAAATCCAACAGATGGCGTTGTACAGTTTTTTTTATTTTTTATTTTATACACGATTATAATTGTGCATGTGAAACCTATTTAGTAAATGCAATCTCACCCTCCACGCACTTCACACCAACACATAAAAGATATTCCAAAATTTAACAGATGGCGCTTTCTATTAGAAATTTGCTTACAGGTACGCAATTAAATTCCACGTGAACATATCTAGTAATTGTATAAAGTATGGTCAGAAACACATTCGGCTGTTCGGAGATGTCTGAGAATATTAAACATTAGTAATAACCATGGTCTATTATTTATACTGCGAGCACAGAACTACAACTTAGTAACTCATTTGCTTTCTGCGTGATTGTGGACTTTTTGCTAGCAATGTAGACACATCTACATTTAACATTCAGCTATTTATTTAAGTTATAACAATAATTATGGAGTTAATTATAAATGCCAAGTTCAGAATTAATGCTGTGGTCATGACAGGAGAAAGGGAAGTAATAATAAATAGTAAATTAATTAAACTAAAATATAACTAGAAATACATGAAAAGCACAACAGAATAAGAACAGAATAAAACAATTAACACCAACTGAAATTAACTTAATTTTTTTAAATAATGGTAAATAAAAGTTTAAAGGAATTTTAGCTGGGCAAGGCAAGCATCTATAAGGATCACTTTAATATGAGACTTAATTCTAAAGCTTTACCCCCACCCCCACCCCAAAAAAAAGGGGGGGGGGGGGTACCTTGTCAAAGGGCCTATAACGACTGAATATCTGAAAATTATAAAGATATCCGAGTGGCAAAGCCTCACTGGAACTTGACAAAATCTGCGTAGTGGGACAAACACTGAACAAGTCCGAGAATCTCGCTCGTGATGAACGTACCTCAGCGACGGACTGCAGGCTGCGAGCGAACTTCAGCTGGTTGACACCGTGGTGCACGGGCTTGCCGTATGTGGCGCCTTTGGGCACGGGGCGTTTACGACCACCGCGGCGAACGCGCACCCGGTAGATGACGTAACCTGCAGAAGGAAAAGAACACACTTTAAGCAAAACGCAGTATCAGCAACTCGATCAAGAACTCGCAGCAGATTTTCCCCTGCCAACACACACAGTACACATTCCCAATAAAATCCTTACTGTGTGACATCATGTCTGTGCCAAATTACACAACAAAGCTCATCTATTGACAGGCTAGCCTAATCTACACTCGCTTGTGTCATCAGTCTGACTTGTGAAGAAACTAGGTCTTAAAACATACGTTGATGAGCTTGACCCATAAAGGATATATTTTGTAGTATGTGGTGTTCTAATTATTGGTGGATTTTGGACAAGATTTGTAGCAGAAGTCACAAAAATAAACCATTTTCCTAGCTTGTCATTCACCAGATCAAAAACAAGTATAGTTTTGCTAAAAGTGCATCCATTTTCCCCAAATCGATACGTCTTTTCTCCTGTTATCTGGGTTAAAATGTGTCATATTAGTGGATGCCATTTTAGCAAAATGGGCACCCACTCATCGCAAAGCACACACTTGTACACTACAGCCCAAAGGCAAACACTTTCCAGACTGCCTGTATTATATGTGCGCACGCTTTGCATCAAGCGAGATGAACACCAACGAGATGGCACTCTTACCTTGCTTGGCCTTGTAGCCGAGTCTCCGTGCCTTGTCGGGTCTGGTGGGTCTGGGAGCGCGGTGCAGGGCGGAGAGCTGACGGTACTGCCAGCAACGGACACGCAGCAGAAAGCGCATCACATCTGACTGCTTCTTCCTCCATAACTCCTGCATGTACTTGTACGCACCCATGATGCTTTACCTGCGAAAGAGAAATACAGCAGAAGTGCATCAATAATCACGGCTCACGGTAAAGTACCTAGCACAAAGTAAATAGCAAGATAAAAGGTAAATACTAATAGTATAATAATGGTATACTAACCAAGTGTAAAACAATACTAACTAAAGTAGTATACCAAGTGCACTAGGAAATACCAAGAAAGACTAGTACTAACTAGCTGAAATATACCAAGTTAACTAGTAGATCCATCCATCCATCCAGGAACCTCTGTAGTTTTTACGACCACAGTGGTACCTCTGGTCAACATTCACACACTACAGGCAATTTGGGAATACCAATTAACCTGATCTGCATGTCTTTGGACTGGAAGAGGAAACCTACCAAGCATGGAGAACTGCAAACTCAATGCACACAGACCCTGATGTGGGAATCAAACCCTCAACCCAGGAGGTGCGAAGGCGACAGTGCCAAAAACCACCATGTCACCGTGAAGATACCAAGATATAAAGCTGATACTAAAGTCCCTGTCTGACTGTCAGCCTGTATTTTGTCTGTAATAATAATAAATAATACAAATCACAATTGTAGGTTGTGTTAAAACAATGAAGTGTGAGGAAAAAGACAGTTATTTTTTTTCCAAATGACCATCTCTCGTAATACTGGCACTCTAAAGGCATGCTTCCCAAAAGTTTTGGCCCACCCTGGACAAGAGTACATCAACAA
Source organism: Clarias buthupogon (assembly GCA_030014345.1). Lineage (NCBI taxonomy): Eukaryota > Metazoa > Chordata > Actinopteri > Siluriformes > Clariidae > Clarias > Clarias buthupogon. The sequence goes on from JAQMYK010000021.1 coordinate 11,250,940, forward strand.
ATTAAACCCCTCTGTTTAGACAGAAAATTAGATGCAGCACATTTTAAATGTCAAAATACAGACTTGCACAGAAATTATTCTTCAGTAATGAACTCATGCTCTCGTTTCCTGAATCACTACAACTCTGCTTTCAGCTCCTTCACCTCTCCATTCAGGCTAACAGAAGAATAACTACACCACTGATTAAACATACAACAAAATACATAAGTAAACACAGAATATGTTTTAGTGCTCATTAACTCGTTATTAGTTCACATTACACGCAGCCTGAACCCCGGCGTGTCTGAAAGCGCGAGCGGTTACCAAGAGCAGCTAACACGGCTAACAAACATCTAAACCCGAAATATGCCACAAAACCGTGATACAGGAGCGAAATACCGACACCACGGACATCATTAAAGCCCCCGGGGTATTTATACGAAATATTAAATATAGATGGCTTTATTCAGGGTGAGATTTATACCGGATTCGAGGCTGAGAAAATAAGAAAAGCGTTTCTTACGTGATGGCGTACAAACCGGAAAGAGAGAGCGGATTACCCAGAATGCCTTATGAAAAGCTCGTGCAGGGACTTCCGCTTTAAAGGTTTGACGGGAAATGTAGTTCATGTTCCTTGAAGGTTAATAGAAGGAAAAAAAAGGTTAGCAAGACGAAACAGTGCTAAGATCTAATGTGTGTGTCGAGGAAGAGGATTTAGACAGGATATGTGCGTGTGTACGCTTTTAGGTTGAGGACAAAAAGGAAGCCGGAAGTGATCGAGGAGTTTAAGGGGAATGTTATAAGAAGTACTGAGCCGGGTTTTTTATTTTAGCGAGTCGCACAGGATTGACGTCATCACTGTGAAAAAAGGTAGATTTGTGGTGTTTTTGTGTGTGTGTGTGTGGTGTTAAAATGTGCATGCAGCTGTCTTTAGACTTTAGTTTAGTTGTTAATCAAAGTAATACCCTGTTTTGTATTTGTAGAAATGTTTTCATACAAACAAGGAGTATTAAAATGTATAAAGAAGCATAAATGTATATAAAAATGTTTTATCATGTTGTTGTTTTTTTTGGTGAATTAAACCACCAAGACTTGTATATAAATAAATATCTGGGACATTCTGCAATAACTATAACATCTTTTTGTCCTATTATCTACTATACATTGTCATTTTTAATATGCACAGAATATATATTTAAAAAATATAAAATACAAATTACTTCACAAGTGGTGTTTAGAAGGCATTGTGGTTTCATAATTTGCCACGCACCTCCATGGATGGGGTTCAAATCTTTGTGTGTGTGTGGATTTTGCAAGTTCTCCCCATCTTCTCTCATCTGATCAGTGTTTCCAGATTGCCTGTAGCATATACGAGTACGATGGCTTGGCACCCTGTCCAGAGTGTGTTTTGCGTTGTATGCATAAATTTCTGCTATTTCATCATGGACAGCAAGTTCAAAGAGCGAATTAGAAGCGTGAAACTGGGCAAATCCGCTACAAAGCCGGTTCACATGAATTGGAAAGTGCCATTGGTCATGCTGCAAAGAGTCGCTCGAGGTGTCTTAAGTGGCACGTGCGCTTCAAGAGTGGAAAAACATCACTGGAAGATGAGAATACTACGTGTATAAAATCTCGCCTTGCACCTCCAGGATTCAGGTTCATTTCCTGCCTCGGGTCTGTGAGCTTGGAATTTGCATGATCGGTTTCCTCAGGGTGCTCCGGTTTCCTCCCTCAATCCAAACACATGCAGATTAGGCTAACTGGCATTCCCAAATTGCCAATAGTGTTTATATCGACAATCGCACCTCGACCTGGCAACCCGACCCCTTAAGTAGTAGCTGCTACAAAAATTATGGATGACAGACAGAGAGTATTCGTTACCTGATGTGCTGAATTTCACGTGGACCGACCAAAAAATATAGATGGGTAGATAGATGTGTCGTCACATTGGAATCCAAAATCGATTTTTTATATATATATATATATATATATATATAATATGTGTATGTAAAATTTATATCTGATTTGATATGAGGAGGGGGAAATTTTGCAGTTTCTCTATATTCACTCTAAATTATTCACACATTGGCAAGTTTGTTCAGAATTTTAACAGAATCTAAAGTAAATATATGAAATTTATATTAAAATGGATGTTTATAACATCATGATAGTGACAGAATCACAATACAAATTGAATTGGCACTTATGTATCATGAAATGTATTATGTGTTTGTCAAATGGGTCCAAAAGTGGGTCACCCCTATGTTCCCAGTGCACTGTGCTCCCCAGATATGGCACATAATGGGACCATGAAAATGGGTCCTATGCTCCAAGAGCCCGGTGTTCCCCAGTTCTATGTCCCCCTGGTCTATAAAAGAACTAATAGAAAACTGATGTTCCTGAGCGCTCTATTTGCTTAATAGATCTTGGGCTATTGTGGAAAGTAATCCAAGCCAGCGCATCCTTCAAATTATATAGGGTGATTTCAAGCTGGAGTCAGATTTAAGCATAAGCATATGCTCGTACTTTTCTTGCTCGTTTGTACATTTGGCTCCTTTTTCAACTTTTTGATGAATTTCTTTCTAGAGACTTCCAAGCCCACATAAAATGGTAATCATTACTTTTGTTGTGTGCGAAATAGTTTTGAAGCCTGGTTCCAATAACATGAACTGGATAATATTCAGAAATATTGTATAATTGGAATATTTTATCTTCGTTTCTATTTGGTGGGGGCGTGGCCCAATCTCAGAGGTTTGTTCTTCCAAGCAAATTAACAAAAATGACCTAGTCCCTCCAGGTTCGATGGTTAGAGTCCCGCCTCAGGTCTCCGTGTGTGGAGTTTGCATGTTCTCCCCGTGCTTGGTGGGTTTCCTCTGGGTACTCTGGTTTCCTCCCACAGTCAAAAGACATGCAGTAGGCTAATTGGTGTTCACGTAGTATGTGAATGAGTGTTGCCGGCTATCCTTTGATAGATTGGCGTCCTGTGCAGGGTGTACCCTGCCTCGTACCCAAAATTTCCTGGGATGGGCTCCAGGGCTCCTGTGACCCTGTACAGGATAAGTGCTGTAGAGAATGAATGAATTATTTATTTTCCCCGAAAGTCCACCAGCTCCAGCTAGTTGCTGGTTGTCACTGAGAACTGTTTAACTGTCCTTATTCTTCATCTCTCTGCAGGGAACTATGGGAAAAGGCTGTAAGGTGGTGGTCTGTGGTTGGGCCTCTGTTGGTAAAACGGCGATTCTCGAGCAGTTATTGTACGGAAACCATACGCCTGGTCAGTCCTGATGTTCATACACACACACACACCACAGTGAAACAACTCTCATAACTGTTCATTTTCCCGATGTGTATTTATTATTGTACATACTATACTGCCCACTTTAATAGGAACACCTGTACCGCTGCTTGTTCATGCAGTCTGCACAATGCTTCGATGAGTTTCAGTTAAGGTTCTCATCAAACCGAGTGTGATCTTGGTAACTGCGTTTTTGAGAAACTGTCGATCTGGATTTGGAGCGAGGTGAAGGACTAAAAGCATAAACACATTGTTGATTAGAGAGGTTAAAGGGAAAAAAGGCCAGACTGGTTCAAGCTGATCTGGAAAACCTTTGTAACTTAAACATCTACACTGTGGTGAGCAGATAATCGTCAGAGTCGGTCCAATTGCAGCCAAACTTTAATACCTGGTGGGAGAAAGGAATTTTAAAGAAGATTCAGACTCTTTTGCTGAGATTACCATCAGGTGATTACCAGATGACCATCTCCACTCAACCATGAGTTATGAGGCATCGTATTTACTGCATCATGCATGTAACGAGGACATGAAAATAACATTCTACTGTATATATAATCATCAATAAAAATGATTTCTTTGAAAATAGGAACATGTGACAATCCAATAAATAACATGAAAATAAATTTGAAAATAATGAAATAATAACAACCTCTCAAATTACGTTTCAGGACACAGTCCGGTCCGTAAGTATTTGGACAGCGGCACATTTATTTTTCTTACTTATTTTTTTGTATTGTTGCCTCACCACAATGGACTTAAATTTTTTTTTTTTTTATAAAGATACCAAATCCAATTTCAACACTCCAACTATTGGTATAAGAGAGAGGAGGGGGTGGGGAGTGTCACTGTCCGAATACTTATGGTTCTTACTGTTATTTTTATTCTTATTTTTTGGTCTACTTTTGTTTCCGGACAAAAAGCGTGCAGTAAACTAACCAACTAACAAGGAAGTTAAGGTAGGACCAAATCACTTATTTTAGGTTAGTTATTTTTCTGACGATCTACTGTATGTTCGCACCGCTCAAGGCACACCGGGACTGGTGATGAAATTTCCGGTTTGACATTTACAGAAGACTTCAAGCACAGTACAGCGATGAGACTGATGAACGTCTTAAAGAAGGCCGTACGTCTGTGAATGATGATCCCAGCCAAGGTGGCAGTTCAGTTTTAACGAACATTCAACGAGTGAAACGCCTGATCCTTGAAAACCGATGGATAGAGACGCATCTGTGTGTGGGAACTGTAAACACAATCACTGTACGGTCCTGACATCTTTCCATGACATTTCCACTTTAATGTTTGGGGCATTAAAGGAGTTCCTGGGAGGCCAGCGTTTCAGACGTACAGCAGGCAGCGTATTGAGAATCATGGCTCCGGCGTACTGAAGGAAAAACTGGGATAAGTGCATTAGTGTAGCAGGGGATTATATAAAGGAATAAAGGGAGTTTCTACTCTCAAAACTGTGTTGTGGTTTGACTTGAACACCCCACATACAATATACCAATTATCCGTAAGTTGCAAAATACGATATATAATTTAATTTACTAAAAAATAAAATTTTCAAAAGTTGCTGTTTTTTCACCCAGGAACAGCAGTCTGAGGCTACAGTGGGCAGAGGATCACTGTTTCTGAAATCCACACACCAGCTTGTCTGGCCAGAACATACGGAGTAAAAGGTCATTTTCCTATACGAGGCGCTGAGAGTTTTTCTTGGCTAGTCGGCGATCTACAAGGATGATGTCCTTGACAAGGGTACTAGGATGAAAACTGAATCTTTGGAAGGTGATCTGTTTGAGCAGAGGTCATGGAAGTGTTGGACAGACAGTAGGATAAATAAAGTGCCGCTCTCTCTTTCAACAACCACAAAACTTCATATAAGGTCAAATGCAAAGAAAGCTGTGAGCATGTCGATCAGGGTAAAAGCTAAAAAGACATAAGTGGAAATTATTTCGACTCACCTCGATGCCACCATACCAACAACACCTAATTAAACAACTTGCAATTTTATTGGAAAAGAAATGATAGATCATACAAAACATATTGATTATTAATATTGACCTCCAAGTTGTTCAGGGTCTTTTTAAATGGTACGCTTTTCAGGTGCTGAAACAAACGAAACGCAGGAAGACATCTACGTGGCCTCTGTGGAGACGGACCGCGGCGTCAGAGAACAGTTACGTTTATACGACACCAGGGGGCTCCAGGACGGCCAGGAGCTGCCGAAACACTACTACTCTGTGGCTGATGGCTTTGTTCTGGTCTACAGCGTCGACAGTATGGAGTCCTTCAAGAAAGTTGACGTCCTGAAGAAGGAAATCGACAAATCAAGGGATAAAAAAGAGGTAGAAAAAAAGACGAGAGTATGACCGTGATGATAAATCACATAAAGCATGCAAAACTGAAGGAAACAATAGGGAGAGCCATATTTAATAGACTTATATGTACATCATGTGGTATAAACATATACATAAAAGTAAAGATTTTTTCATAAACGCAATGTTTGTGGCATTGCAGTTGATTGATGTAGTTTTGATAAAATTCTAAATCCTCCTGACTCACCATCATCATGTACCCTGTGAATCACCAATGGCAGCTGGGTGAGATACCAAACAGGGGAGGGCTCAGAACTGATATCCATAAATACTGTAGTAGAGCTGCTTGATTAAGGCAAAAAAAAAAAAAAATAACCACAATTATTTTGGTCAATAATGAGATCACGATTATTTACCACGATATCTCAATGACATCATGCATTTATTCAACACAACCTGGTGTTTCTTGAAAGTGGAGATAAATACCACAGATATTAATACCACAGCGGGGATGCGAGTGCGTTTAGTGAGGGACAAAATAGCACTGCTATAAAAATAAAAGGATGTCCTGGATCTCTCAGACAAAATAAGAACATCACTGGTAAAAAAATAAATAAAAAAAACAGAATCACAATTGATGATTTCATAATCATTGAAATCCAAAATTGTAACTGAAATTTGATTCATTGCACAGCCCTAATAAATAAAATTTTTCTTAATATTAGTCCCCGGAAGCATGTTCGTAAGTCGGATTTGTTCTTAAGTCTGACAAAGTGAGTCTTGTACGCCTTTGACACGAATATACAATGTAAAGCATACCAATTCACTCGACTAAATTTGTCCCCTTACCCCACCCTCATGTGGCCATTTTTCTATCATCGTGCTTCCGGACTGATTCATTGAAACCATCAAAGCTGACTCATTTCTCCTTCTTCCTTTTTTTTTTTTTTTTTTTTTGTAATAAGTCCGTAATGCTGTATTGGGCTCTTGCCTTGTTCTTTAATATCAGTCACTGACTCTTTCAAAGACATTGCTACCATGGTCTGTTACATCTGCATATAATTTTTACGGCATTACAGTACGTATATCCGTCACATCCCTGTCATCTAGGCATCACAATTTGGCCCTTGTCAAAGTCACTCAAATCCGTACACTTTTTTTTTTCTGCTTCCAACACATCGACTTCAAGGACAGAATGTTAACTTTCTGCCTAATATACCCACCCGCTTCCAGTCCAGCCGCCATACTAATTATATATTGTAACTGGAGCTACTGTGACAAGCCCCAAATTGTGATGGCTAAACGACTGGGTCAGAGCAACTCCTAAAACCACAAGCTCTAGTGGGATGTTCCCAGTCTGCAGTGGTCAGGACATACCAGAAGTGGTCCAAGGCAGGAAAACCAGTGAACCGACGACAGGGTCATGGGCGGTCACGGCCCACTGATGCGCATGAGGAGCGAAGGCTGGCCCTGTGTAGTGTCTGAGGTGAGATAGTGTAGCTCAAATAGCTAAAAAGTTTCCCATAGAAACACTGTGCATCACTCAATATTAGGCAAGTATTTTCCTGTTTGTAGAAAATTGTGCCACATGTAGTTGGATAAAATTGCAAATCCACCTGACACCTGGAGTATCCCAGTGCGTCACCAGTGACGGATGGTTGTGATACTAAACAGAGAAATGAAAATGAATATCCATAAATAACATGATTAAACTATAAGTCCTGAGCTGTGCATTATATCGCTGTATAAAATGTTACAAGTGATGATATAATGATGTATTGGGTTCTCAGTCATAGAAGACATTGCTGCCATCATCTGTTACACCTACATATCATTTTTCAGTATTAAATTTATCCGTCATATCGCTTCAGCGTAACCGTCATGTGGCGTGTATTTATTTTTTTGGTTTTATTTTGCCTGTCGTTAATTCACACACAGATACCTTTTTTTTTTTTCTTTTTAAACAAGGTCGATCTCATATCCAAAAGAAAGCTGACCGAATGTTGGAATATTGCCTGGAAGCTTATCACATAAGAGGCGTTTAATGCTGTTACTCAAAGGACCCTCAAAGACGTCAGTGTTTATTTTGCTTCTGATCGACACACTGTCTTTCTTAAAGGAGCGCGATGTAATGTAAAAAAACAAAAAAACAACAACACTGCTTGTCTATGCAGCTTCCTCTCAGATCGATATCTGCTGTATCTACAACAACAGTGCTAATTCAGCAGTTATGGGGTGTGTGTGTGTGTGTGTGTGAGTGAGAGAGAATGAACAGAGGTGCTGTTGTGAATAAGAATGGCTGTATTTTCAGACTGCACTGCTGATGATGAGAAATTTAGGGGAATCCTGTACATGATTAGATTAGAAAAGGGGGGGGGGGCAGGAGAATTAATTAAATATTATTATTATTAAAAACAATTTGTAATGTTGCAACGCGTCTCGTTCTTGTGCTCTGTAGTTTCAGAGAAATTCAGCTTCAGAAGCTGACCCACAGTACGATGCACACTTCAGTTACTGTATGGGATGGGCGAAATTTCTCTCTGAGGAATACAGCAAAGCATATTAAATATTAAAGAAGCGGTACATTGTTGAGTTTTATGGCTGATATCAAAGTGCTGACATGTTCTCGAATCTAATTCGGGCAGTGTTGGCTCAAACTGTTAACCCTCTGGGTGCAAGCCCTAGCACTGCTAGCCCCTGAGCGAGGCCCTTAACCCTATGTCGCTGGCCGACAAAAAAATATTTCACAGTGCTGTAAGGTAAATGGGACAATCAAGTCTTAATCCTGATTGTTCAGAAGGTAATGGTTGGTTTCCTTTAACAGTTCACTCATCTCACACAGTAGTTACAGTAGGTGACCTTTAATATATAAAGAACTGGATGATGCAAAATAAATTTTTGTAGTCATTCAGTTGAGTCTCCAGTATATGTGTGTGTGGAAAAAACCACACTACTTTTTTGTCCTTTTTAAAACAAGAAAGTTGGATTCCCCCCCTCCCCCCAGTGTGACCTCATATAGGATAATCTTTTCTATGCTTGTCTATGCAGCTTCCTCTCAGATCGATATCTGGTGTATCTACAACAACAGTGCTAATTCAGCAGTTATGGGGTGTGTGTGTGTGTGTGAGAAAAAAAAGAATGAACAGTGGTGCTGTTGTGATCCCGGCCTGGTTAACAAGGAGCATCCTATATGAGGTCACACTAGGGGAAAAATCCAGTTGGCTTGTTTAAAAAGGACAAAAAGCAGGAAGTGTTTTTTTTCACCCCCACAATTTTTTTTTTCTTTTGTACACACACACACCCACACACACCGGAGACTCAACTGAATGACATCATTTATATATATATATATAT
>JAQMYK010000021.1:11262757-11276620 GCA_030014345.1 Clarias buthupogon
GGAAAAAAAAAAAAAAAAAAAAAACACCTCTACATCAATACAGAGCATTAATAAAACAAAGCATTTAAAAAAAAATACTTTTTTTTTTTTTTTAACTAGACTCCAATGAACATGAGATTTTTCATTTCGGTTAAAAAAAAAAAAAAAAAACATCTTTTGTATTATATGGACCCGTTTTGTGGACTAACAAAACTGTAGATTATTAAAAAAATGGTCAATTATTATTTCTGGCAGTCCTTTATTTAAAAAAAAAAAAAAAAAAAGACAATCCATTAATTTGTATTAATTGAAAAAGATGAAGATATTTTTAAAAAAAATTAATTAATAAAATCCATACAACCTAGAAGCGGATTTTTAAGAATGAGTCTAGCAGTTGAAGTAAAGCGAGCATGTAGGAGTTCGCTCTGCACACCCACAGGGTCAACAATGAAAATGTTCCATGGTGTCCCTGATTGACTGATAGTGAAGCAGTGTGGATCAGTTAACATGGAAAGAAGAAAGAAAAAAAAAAAAAAGCCATGCAAACTATATTGATGCACATGGATGAACTATAAAAAGAACAAAAAAATTTTATTAATTAATAAATCTAAAATCATTGTGATAAACAAAAATAATCCTGGAGTCCCTGTGGATTTACAAAGAGCAGTTCTGCCTGATGTATGCAATATATACAATATTAATAATATGGCAAAAATAATACAGGACTCTTGTGGGTGAAACCATCACAACTCTGTTACTCAACTAGAGAAATGCAGGCACATCGTCATCATACGAGTGCGTTTGTGGCTCATCTGGTTAATCATCACTGACGCAGACAGACACAGATTGTACGTCGAATGGAACTTTAATAAGCAGAGGGGGAGGGGGAAAAATATTGTACAGTCAAGACCAGACGTTGTACCAGATGTCAGATTTTTTTTTACACGCAAAAATCAGGATTGATCGTCATGGCCCTCTTCTGAAGCCCTAACTAAAATCAATTTACAATAACTGAAGGGGGGGGGGGGGGGATAAAAAATAAAAAGGAAGACATAAGATCCATTTATTGCCAAAGTAGGATTCTACACGGGTAAAAATAAGGGGGAGAAGAGGAAGAAAGGGATCATGTTAAATGACAATAATCAGGAAATAAGACTTTAACTCCACCATAAAACACTCCTTGTACACTCTATCCTACAGCTGAACCCATCTCCCCTCCCACCCTAAACCACCCTCATGCCCTCCCGCTCTCCTCTATATTACACATCCTTCTTCCCCAGAGCCGTCCCTCCGTCTTCATCGTCATCAGTAGCACTCTTCTTCCCTGGTGAGGTGTGAGATTATGTGGCGTAGCGCTTGGTCCACTGTTTGGCTATCCTGTCGTGCTCCGGTCTGTTGTTTGTGTACTGAGTGGCGATGCTTCCCACCAGAGGGTCGGCTTTAGGAGAGAAAGCACAGGCTTGGTTTAGGAATGAATAAATGAAGTAAACAACAAACAAAACAACATGGTCGATTCTTAAAAGGGTGTGATGATTAAATGCGTCCATGGGCTGTGTCAAACCACATCCTGCCCTAAAAGGAAACTCTTTGTAATATGTTAAACCAAGGCAAATGTCTGCAGCAGCATACATGAGCATTAAACAGCTGGATAAATGCTCACACCTGTAACTGCCAGAGCGATGAGGCTCTGCTATATTCTGGGTCTCATAACGGCTCGAGCTCCAGCGTACGGCAACGCTGCAACTTCGGCCCAAGACCACGTGAGAGAAGATGGGTCAATAGGGGCCTCCGAGTGGCACAGTGGTAAAGTGCTCGCATTATCATCCGGTGATCGCTGGTTCGGTTCCCGGGTGATGCTGTAACCTCTCACAGCTGGAGGTCTAGAGAGAGCTGATTGGCCGAGCTCTCTCAGAGGGGAGGGATGAGAGGTACTTAGTGCTCCCACATTAATCACGGCTCTAAAGCCAATCAGGGGCGTCTGTGAGCTCGTGCACGCAGAGAAAGCGGATCAGGATGATAATGTAAAAGGGTGGTTATGGTTAGTGAAGATCAAACACTTGATTGATCCACACACACACCTGGACTACTATAAGTAGCAAATGTTTGTAAAGCAAAAGCTCACCAAGTACGAGAACGGATCCTCACTTGTAGGTTTTCGTTCATGATGAGCATCCAAAAGTGTTAATATTGGTACTTAATTCTTTTAAAAATAATAACTTAAATATTATATATTAATAATATTAGTAATAAAAATGAAAAACTAAATTAATATATAATATTATATAATAATAATAATAATCTATAAATATAATAAGTCAGTATGTCTGTGTGTACATTGAAAATATTTGAGTTTTTTTTTTTTTGTGGTGAAGTAATAGAACACAATGCTTTTTTTTTTTTTTTTACTTGTCTATTTGTGCACGCATCACGTAAAAACTACTGAATCAATTTTTATGTGGTTTTTACAGGTGTATTTGGCCGAGCTTGAGGTAACATACAGGCTTTGTTTAATCGTGATTGGGCCACGGAAAGAGAGGAGACACTACTTTAAAATTTAAATAGAAAACGGCCTTATTTAAAAAAAATAATAATAAATTGCTGATACAGGATAAGAAAAGGCAAATGTATTAATTATATATAATGAGTTTTGTTCATTCCAAAATTCAACAGGCGGTACTGTACATTTCTTAAAACACACTTATGAGCGTGCAATTAAATTACACGCGAAGCACATCTAGTAACGATAAAAATTGTTAGCAGTTTGTGCACAAAATGTTTGATGCAACATGCATTTCACTCTCTTATGCTGACTTCTTTATTTTCTTTATCTCAGACTTTTTTTAAAGAGATTAATTAAACTGTTAAGTATCTTACCAGGGTTGCAGTCTGTGAGGAGAGAGCAGATGGAGAGCAGCACCTTGGAGATGGTGAGCGCCGGGCTCCAGTTGTCCTTCAGGATGTCCAGGCAGATCACTCCCTGACTGTTAATGTTGCAGTGGTAGATTCTGGTACGAAACGTCACCTGGGAGGAGAACGGACACACGCCAGGGGTGAGCAAAAAGGGCCGTTTTTAGTCTCGGAGATATAGTTTCCATTCAAATCATTTTTTAAAGACATTATTAATCATTAACCCCTGCTGTATGTGAGGAGACAGAGTAATGAAACGCAGGTGAAACATTGTTCATTAGTAATATTTCAGACTGCATAAAGCAAATTCTACACACACAGAAGCTTTTAAAAAAAAAAATACGTTTACGCTAATTTATCATTTTCATATAACATCATCATGGTTCATTGTAAAAGGACGTGTGTGAGAAATATTTTAAACCGTCCCAGTTTCCCCTGCACATTCTGGGGCGACCAACATCGGGATTTAAATACAAATTTTTTCCCCCTCCATACAGAACTTTTGTACTCGGCGTGTCATGATTACACCAAGTCTTCACAGTGTTGAGAAAAACATCACAGTGAATTTAGACGCTCAAACTCAGCCTAATGGGGCAGAAAATGATGTGCACGTTCTCCTAGATTGAACATCAGCGGTAAAGTTGCCATGGTTACGAAGACTCTGTGCCATGGTTCGTGGGTGGGGGGAGGAAACAGTCAAACAGAAGTTAAACCCGTGAAGAAAAGTGGTTAAAAACTGCAGAAAATTGGACATTTTGTCTCTAATTTTCCAAAAATCAAAATGTTTCAACCAGGAACTTATTTCCCGGCTAAAGCTTTTATGCCAGTATATCCACTGGAGAAAGAAGGATTCTTCCATGTGCAGTACTGTGCAAAAGTCTTGAGCACCCCTCATTTGGAAATTAAGAAAAAAAGAAAAGAAAATCAATGGGGAAAAAATGTTTTACTGCAAAAGGGGTCGTCCCTTCTCGTCTGTTCCAACTACTCGCCAGTTTACTTCTCATCGGCCTGATCATGTCATCATCTGCATCTGATTCTCACTGGTTCATGCCTTAAGTTAATTTTTTATTTATTATTTTTTTTAATGCTCAGGTTCAGGGACTGGACTGACAATCAGAGATAAAAAGTCCTTCAGGAAGCCTTGAGAACTGTTCTTCAGGACTGCATATTACAATAATAAAATTAAAAGTCTGTTTGAAAGCTAAATATGAAGAAATTATGGGGTCAAGAATTTTGCACAGTTTTGTGGGTGTGTAATATTTTGTTTATTATTTTCTTTAATAGTTATAAAACGTAAGGTTTTATATAAAGAACATTTGGTTTATAGAATCTGTTATTTATAACTATATATAGAAATCTGATACAAGAGTGTAACGAATTCTTCATGTGTTCAGCTCACCGATATCAACCAATACAACTTTATCACAATAACAGGACTTGAGCCTCTTCATTTCTTCATATTAAATTAAATGAAGTTATGTAGATTAAATGAAAGAAATGCAAACAAATGTTTTCTGTGACGGGCTGCAAAGTGCCTGGGGAACCAAATTAAAATTGGTTGTTTAATCAATTTTTACCTCAGCAGCAACCTCATTTCCCCTCTCGCTGGTCCAATCACCAGCTTGCACTCGTTTCTCACTAGTCCATCCCTTAAATCATAGCTCACTGTGCAGCTTAGTTAAAAAAAAACCCACCACATTCCTCTGAAACTGTTCAGGTACAGGGACTGGACTGGAAATGAGTCAGTCAAATTTACCAAAAATGAGAGTCAAAAGGTCCTTCAGAAAGCCTGGAGAAGTGTTTTTTTTTTTTTTTTTTTTAATAAACATTAAACAACGTTTGGTTTCAATTAGGGCTGCAACTAACGATTATTTTAATAATCGATTAATCTGTCAATTATTATTTCTTCGATCAATCGGATAAAACCCCAAAAAACAAGAACAACATTCATAATCAAATGTCTCTGCGTCGCGCGACAACGAATCGATTATGAAATTCGTTGCCAACGCTTTTAGTAATCGATTTTTATCGATTAGTTGTTGCAGCCCTAGTTTCAATTTGGATACTGTTCTGATATAGACACTGTCAATATAAACAACTTTTCTTTAAAAAACCAAACGTGAGATTTTTTTTTTTTTTTTTTTTAGTAAAGACTAAAATATCTTTGGGCAAATGGCCGAAAAAGGCTAAACATTAAGACCAGGATTATGTGGCCATCCGGCTATGGGATTTTCTCACTAAATAATTTTTTTTTTTAAACTTTGAGGAGCTGCCATGTTCCAGCATGACAATGCCACTGTGCACAAAGCCATCTCCAAAGTTGGCAAAGTCTGACGCAGAACAACTCGAGTGACCGACATGGAGGCTTAATTTCCATTTTCACTGAACACCTTTTTAGAAAGCCTTCGCAGAAGAGTGGAGCCCATTACAACAGCAGACAAACAGCATATTCAACAATCACATGCAAATGTGAGGGTGAGAGTGACGGCGTGATGTCAGCAATCTTCTGATATTCTGACCAAATATCTGTTTTAAACCACACTGACCGGGTTAAAGCAATTGCCACTGATTAATATACGCAAACTATTCTACACAAGCACTGTCACAACATGCCTTTATCCCTTTAGATTCCACATCATGACAGGAAAAACCTGCATGAACCCATTCCTGGTGCAGATTTCTAGTTAAATGTTTACTTTCCAAGTAAAAAAATCTGGAAAATTGGCTACTTTTTAGAGAAAAATCTGTTTTAAATCAATTAAATATTGCAATTCGTTCGTGTGGTAATTCATATAATCGTCACAGTGGCTTCCAAAGTGATTTTTTTTATTTTAGAAAAATGTTTGCATTTGAGATGTTAAATTGTTGCTGTTCTTCTATAATCCTGCAGGTGGCGTGTTATAAGGTACAGTGGAACCTTGAATGCGAACATAACTCGTTGCGGAAGCGGGCTCGTATTTCAATACACTCGTGAATCAAAGCGAATTTCCCCCCCATAAGAAATAATGGAAACTCAATTTGTTCTACAGCCAAAAAATTAATACATAAAAATAACACAAGATATAAAGTAAAAATTAACCTGCACTTTACCTTTAAAAGTAAAAATAAATTAGACCTAAATTAGTAACCCTTCTTCCTCCCTTACTTGATTTTTTCACACACACATTAACGGAAAGACTGTTTTCACAAGAGGAGGGGTGTGTGTGTGAAGGCTAAAGGAGGGGTGTGTGAGAGTGTGAGAGAAGGGGCACGGTGTTCAATGACAAAGTGCAGGCTTATACAGAGAGGGAGAGAGAAAATGGATCTTTAACCTCGCTAATGAGACTTGCTTTTGCTTTACACATGCGCTGTACACACGCATACAGACAAAATAAAATATGTTTCTCACACACACAGTGTGTGTGTGTGTGTGTGTGTGTGTGTGTGTGTGTGTGGTCACAGTGTTCTAGTAAACAGTACCCGCGTGCATGGATGTTTATTATACCAGTAAGAGACGAGCACTAAGACCCAGTAGGGGAGACGATAACCAACAATTCTGTAGCACAAGAGAGAGAAAAAACGTTGGTTCAGTTGTGATCATGTGACGCTCTGCGTCAAAACAAGAAGCGCATGCGTGATACACGAGACTCGTAAACCAAGACTCGTTCGTTTTCCAAGTCGAAATTTATTGAAAATCTTTGCGTGTCTTGCAGAACACTCGCAAACCCCGTTACTTGCAATCCGAGGTTTCACTGTATACACACAGGTAGTCTGAGAAACTTACTTGCTAAGTGTCTTAAGAATTGTAACAAATCAGGAAAAAAGAAAAATACATTTGTACTACAAATTGACTCTGCACTTACTATTACTACTTCCACCCTGCAGGCAACTGTTAACTGAAGATGACTTAAGACTGTTTACTCTCCGTTGATTCATCAACTTATTTTATTAATTTTTCTACTCAGCTAGCAAATGTGTAGTCGTGCAACCCCTGATATATTTATAGAAAGCATCACAAAACTCTTCAGATGTCTGGGAGTCCTTTTAGTGACATATGTGTGTGTGTGCGCCAAACTAAAAACCAGTCATTTAACATGCATTTCCCTTTTGTTATTCTTAGATCTAAATGAACATCTGAACGGCACAGCTCTGTACTCTAATTACAGCGTTAACAAAAAAATAAACTGTTTGTTTTTGTCATCACAGAGTAATTTTAGGGGAAGAAAATAGTTTCACAAAACAGTTTACAGCGCTAATAGCAACACAGAATGCAGAGAGAGAGGGGGGGGGGGATCATGTGATCACAATAGGGCAGTAAGAAAGGCAACAGAGATAAGTTCTCAAAAAGACATGTTACTCAACGGGCATCAGTCCAACTTTACAAAACAACAATTCTCTGCAGGCTCTACAAGCATAGTTCATTACCAGTAAGGATGAAGACTGGAAAAGTCTGTGAGGAACGTCAGAACGCTCCACCAATGCAAACCTGCTCCGAATAACAGGTCTATAAAGCACCACAATAGGCTTATCATCAGCACTAAAACATCCAGTGACCTCATGGACGTAGCAGCACTGGTATTTTCGTCCTTCTGATCCGATCTTCAGTGCAGCTTTACACCATACAGTCATTACAGACAGCCGGCGCAGTTTAAACACCAGGTTAATACTTCTTCGGCACAAACGCGTATTAATCTTAGTCAGAGATTAATGTTTTCATGATCTGTTTTCTGTATCGCAACGATATGACGCTACAACATTGAGGGTGTGTGCAAATAATGTCTGTCTGTATTCTGTGTGTCGCTGTCCTTCACCTTCCAAATTATCTAATAGACGATCGATCGCTCTAGCCTTGTCAATCACACTTCCTGCATTGTGATTGGTTGAACAGAAGATCAGAAAGGCTACTTAAGCCCCTTCTGTCTACACTGCCCTGGACAGTGTCTTTGCTTTTGTATTTATCGTTCAGTTGTTACCAAGATATACCGGTGTATGATCCACAGACCACGTTCGTGATTTTCGCCCAATATTCTGATAGACTATGTTTTGACCTTGTTTTTTTTTGTCCCCAACTTAAAAGAAAAGTCAACTTACGAACACTCGAGTTACGAATTTCCACAGATACAAACAGACAAACATTTGTAGATGCGAACAAATCACAATAGTAGCTCTTGTGTATTGTACAAAAAAAATAGACACTGCAGTGCACCAGATACCAATGTTTACAATGTTTATATACAATATTTATACAGTATATTAGTGAATGTATAAAATGTCTAACGTCTGATAATTTAGGAAAATCCTCGACAAAACAGAGTTCACAGTCCAATACAGTGGAAAACAGCTCTGATACAAAATGGCGTCTGGGATTCTCCTCGCAAATTAAAGGCACAGAGACAACACTGTTACATTTTACATTTCACTGTGAAATTAATTCTCTCAAGATCAGTTACGGTTGCTGGCCACAAGATAGGGTAGTGTGGGGAAGGGGACAGATTTAGTAGATTAGTGTGCTTTACATTGTTCAATGAAACCTTGGATTGCGAGTAACGCGGTTTGTGAGATTTAAAAATAAATTCTGACTTGGAAAACTAACAAGTCTTGGTTTACAAGTACCAAGTATCATGCATTTCCATTACTTCTTAAGGAGAAATTTTATTTGGTTTACGAGTGTGTTGAAATACGAGCCCACTTCCGGAACGAATTATGCTCATAATCCAAGGTTCCATTGTATATTCGTATCAAAGGCGTACAAGACTCACTTCGTCTGACTTAGGATCAAATTTCGTTCCGGAAGCATGTTCATAAATCAGATTTGTTCTTAAGTCGGGGACTACCTGTTGTAAATTTTAAAGTTGTAAATTATGGTATGTAGAAAAATTGCTGTTACTTGATTTACTTAGGCTCCTTTGTCTCCAGGTTTTGATTAGCTAGGGAATAAGAGTAGGGTGTTGCATTTTAGTTTCTTTTCTCTTGAGGATCGCTTTAGAAATTTCACTTTAGGATTAGTAAGAGAGAATTTATGTGAATTATGGACTTGTTGGCTTCCAAAGCTCACGACCACTTTTGAAGAAGTGCAAGTTCACCGTTTAAATAAAACACCAAGCTAACGCACTACTGATCTCATCCCCTTTCATTTTTTAATGACTTTTTCCACCGTTCCCACCCCCGACCTGACCCAGTCCGGGTCGTAACAACGATGGACAAAAAATAGGCACTTTATAAAATAATCCCATTTTTCTTTTACTTTGATGCAAATAATATTTTTGCTCTAGAACCGCCATGGAAGACTGTACACATACAGTCTACATTTTCTGTACTACCGCAGATTTTATCAGTTTCCTGCATGTTTATCTACTCAAAACATCAACAATCCCTCACAGGATTTTGGTAATGGTTTGGCAGAATGATGCACGATAGACAAGCACTTCAAAGCGATAAAAGCGAAATAAATAACCATACAGTGAGAACTAATTGTGTTCTAGTGGAGAGAATTAGCATCTCATGGGAACCTAGGAAGCATCTCACCTTGGGCGGTTTGAAGGGGTAGTCTGGAGTGAAGGCGATGTCGAGGAAGAAGACTCCTCCCTCGTACACGGAGCCTGGAGGACCCAGGATGGTGGACCTCCACTCGTAGATGTTGTCTCCTTTGGGGCCGGCACTAAATACACAAAAAGGCAAAATTAGGCGTTTTGAGATTAAGTGATGTTTGATGCAAGTATTTAAGACCGGTCATTGATCGGAAAAGGATGAAAGATGAGGTCGAGTTTCCAAAGAGAGTAAACAGCGTACCTAGCGTCAGGATCAGATAATTCAGACAGATAGGTCAGTTTAAGAAGCGGAAGACTACGATGAACCGAGAAAAGAATTGAATCGATTATTATAGATGATGGAAAAGGGACTGGGGTATAAAATCATTTGTATAAATAAGTTAAGAGGCACCCAATGTGATTTGCTGGTAATACGGACACTTTTTTTTTTTTTTTTACCGATACAGTTTAAATGCTACCTCAAATAATTACTATAAATCTCTTTCCTTAAATATTAAGTTTTCTATGTAGAAAAAAGAAATTAACTAGCTAAATTTATTCACAAATAATTGCACAACAAAAAATATTTGTTTTTCATAAACATCCTACATCTTGCAGTCAGTGTAAAAAGCTGTACTTAGTCATGTGACTCCGACTCATCATAACATCCAAGACAGAAACATACTTGACAAGAGTTTAAAATTAAATGCAAGCATACATTAACAGATTGTACAAAGATTAGACATTACTCTTTTACGTTTAAAATGATAAAAGTAAAAGAAAAATGTAGTATTGAGTCAATCGACTGATATACAGACACATAGTACCCAGTCAAAGGTTTGGACACACCATCCAATTCCATGATGGAGAGTCCATTCTAACTCTCCTGATTTATATGCAGTAAAATATGCAGTAATCTCCTTTAAACAGTTGATATTGAGATGTATCTGCTACTCCTGCTCTAGTAAATCCTTCATAACGGCTCTAATCTGAGGTGCTGGTTGTTAATTGGGGATTTCTGAGGTAACCGGTGACTCTAAATTAACTTCTCTGCAGCAGAGGTAGGTTTCGGTCTTGCTTTCCTGGGAAGGTCTTCATGAGAGAGAGAGTTTCATCATGGTGTTTGAGTTTTGCAAACACACTTGACAATACTGCTCTTGCAAGAACTATTCCAGAAAGGCCGTCTTAAAACAACACTGGACGACTACTGTTATTTAATTACATGTCCAGTTATCCAGTATTGTTCTAAAATGTAGACAATGAATCAAAAGTTGCGTCCAAACTTTTGACTGGTACTGGATACTAAAAGTGTGCGAATCACCCAATTCAACAATATCGCTATACCTAGGTATCAGTGTGATTTGTATTGCAATTCTAGAAATACAGATTTTAGAAATATTCTAATTCAATATTAGATGGAATTTGATTTTGAACAAATCTAGCAAATCATTTGCTCGTACCACACATCATGCTGTGCTGCCTTTCAGAGTGCGTCACTTGTAGGATTATGAAAAAGGTGCAACTGCAATGTTTTGCCACCACAAATGCAGACATGTACAAATTAAACATTTATTCATTTAATAAAAAGCGATAATGGATTTAGAGTGACGATATTCCAACCCATCACTACTAGGCAGAAGATTTGGAATAATTCTATCACTAATTCTTTTACCTCACCTTGTCCATTATAGTCTTTTAATCAGTTGAAATAATGTCACTAAACCTCTAAATCTGATCAGACCCCAGAAAAAAACAAAACAAAAGGCATTCATACGAGTCACTCATACGAGAAGTTTCACCAGCCTGTGTTACCGAATAGCGGGGAAGTCACCCTTTATATAAACCTGCATGAGTCGTGTCAGGATTTTATGGCATGTTGTTTAACGTCACAATAAATCTGGCCTGGCATTAAACTGCTGTGGGGATTTTTTTAGACACTAGGAAGTCCGTGTTAGTGGAGACAAAGTTCATTGTATGAGAACAGTCCTGGAGTTATTATAATAATAATAATAATAATAATAATAATAATAATAATAATAATAATAATATGATGATGATGATGGCTTCATAGTTGAAGAAAAAAAAAAATAAAAAAATGTTGTAATGCTTGATTCTGCCTGAAGCGTGGGCAAACCTGTTTGAGACTGATCGAGAAAGCATTTGTGAAATGTGAAAAATGTAAACAACGTCATAGTTTATAACTGTAAAATAACAACTATATCAAATAGCACTAATCAGTTTAACTGTAGAGTTTTCTAAGAGTTGCCATGACCTGATTTTTACATTTTAATCCTTATGCTACTTAATAATTAATATTAAACATCGGCCATAATATGATAAACAGGTAAACCATCAAATCATTGTAAAAATAAGTTTCATATGAACTAAACTGGATTAGAGTACACTGATGTGCCAGTTCAAATGTGTGGGGAAAACAATGTTGACGTGACCTACATTTTTAAGGGAATTTGGTAAAACTGTGCAAAGTTATGTTTATACATGACAACTGTAAAAGATCAGAGGTTAAAAAAAAAAAAACCAAGACAGGGAGAAATTTGCATTTGCCCTCATTGATATGCAAGACTATTCACACCCTCCAATCACCCACCTCAGGCACACCCAAAACTATTCACACCCATCCACGGCTGTACTCTGACCTCAAGACGGGTAATCCTGCCAAAAACAACCCCCCCATAAGACCTTTTTTTTTTTTTTTTTTTAAACTACTGTTGCAAAAAATATTTTGCAAAAATAAATCTTATAGATATAATGTAATAAAAGCAAGTTGAATCAACATGGCTATAATGTTTTCTTGAGATATTTAATTAGTAGGGACGTCCTCAGACCTCCCTCCCATTGGACATGGGTATACTTTTACTTTTCTAAGGAAACAAAAAGCTTTAACCTCCTGAAACCCGGACACTACTCTTGTGTACATTGCAACTTCTTCCTGGTTGAAGACGTAAATAAAATTTACAGTGATCAGCTGTGGATGCAGAGAAACAGTCAGAAGTTTGGCAAAATAGTTATACCCGGCTGTCCTCATATGAGCAACGGTACAAGCATATACATAGACAAGGAAGTTGAGATGCGCAACGTCCCGGAAAAAAGGTTTTTCGAGAATCCGCTTGCTAAACTATCAATCAGACAGGGCACGTTGAAGGGCTCGGAAAAATTGACCCTGAAGTCAATGCATTACTCCTTAGACTATATTGTGATTTGTAAAGAGGACCTTCACACACACAAAAAAAAAAAGAAATAAAATAAATAATATAAATTTTTTAAAAATGCTGCCATGCTGCACTGAAAAATACACCCAAAATCACAGACTCACAGGAAATGCAGTGCACCGTTGTCCCACTACTTCCAGTTCAGCATACACTTGTTTATATAATACATGAGGCTCAGTGGTTATGATATTGAACCACTGACCAGAACATCACAGGGTCAAACCCCAGCACAACCGCTTCACCCTGCTCAGATGTATAATGAGATAAACGCAAGTTGCTCTGGATAAGGGCCTCTGATAAAATGTTAATTATTCACCTACTACATATTACTATTGTTAAGACATTACATAAGTAACGACACATTTCAGACTTACTTGTGATGAAGCTGGGGGGGGAAAGAAGAAAAAAAAAAAAAAAAAAAAAAAAAGGCTTCTTCTGGTACTTTCACAAGTGAAGTGAAGTGCGCTTCATTGTCTTCTGTGAAGTGAAGTGAAATTGTGTCGCATTTTACACACTTCATTCCTTAAATGAATAGCTGCATCATTATCAACCTGCGAGAGGGTAACGCCCCAGGATTTGCAAAACATTTACGTCTGAATAGCCTTCCTGTCTGAGTGGGTGTCACATGATCGCCCAAATTACACGTTTCTGTCCTAGTGTCGAATGTTTCTCTTTAAGTAGGAAAAAAAAAAAAAAAGACAGACTTGACACCTGTATAATCAATAGGTGGGTTCAGTTTGGAAATAACCTAAATGTATTTACCACAAACTGAGTAATAAGAAGAAAAGAAAGGGGAAAAAAACCTTGTATTTGCTGTCTATTTGAAACTTTTTAGTAAAATTAAAATAAATTTCAAACTTTCAGACACAAACAAAGCCTTGAAATTATAAACACACCTGAAGCAGGTTGTTCGTGTTATGGCACAGAATTGTAGTCGAGATGTTTAGCTAATCACAAGCATTTAAATAATTAAATGACATGTTTAACTTGTGAATCACAAGTGGGATATATTCTTTCAATACCATTGATGTTTATTTTCTCAAGTGGCTAAATTTCTTACAGGATTTAAAGCGCTGATCAAAAAAGCCGTTCACTTGACGGAAATTAGTCGCGCGACTTTTTCACACGTGCATGCACGGCACACAGGTAAACAACAGCAGAGCGGAGCTTACCAGTGGCAACATGAGTTCTCCCGTCTGGAAGTTTTTCAAAGTGTCCGATAAAGACGTAAAGTTAGCCGT
>JAQMYK010000021.1:11289786-11305585 GCA_030014345.1 Clarias buthupogon
CCCCCCCCCCCCCCCCCCCCCCCCCCCCGCATAGTCACAGGAAGACTAGGGACATGTTGGCTCTTTGTCCCAATCTCCAGGTTGATGATATGCCAGACTTTGATGTGAGTTAAAGCTGCAATGCTAAAAATAAGAAAATAAATAAAAATAAATAAATGAGGAAGGAAAGCTTGACTTCAGGAACATCTCAGTCACTCCTCTCCATCATCTCCCGGACAGTAATCCTTTTCACAATGCACTCTCACTACACACACACATACATCTGAAATAACACAATATGAACCAAATCAGATTTGACCCACTTTCACATGCTGTCCAAGATCAGATAAAGACCAGAAACCCTTGCCTAACCTGGCTCCTCTCGCGCATCTCACAGCAATTTTTGCAAATCCAGCAAATGCAATGAATTTGCGCTTTTTTTTTTTTTTTTTTGCACCTTCAATCAAAAACAGCATGAAAGCTCCAAAGCAAATGACTCGCTTTTAAAGGCTCCTGCAGTACAGATATGAACAATTTGCTCATGAGTCACGTGATTCTCACAGGACTTGTTGCTCATTACGGAGTGCTCAAACAAACGTTACTTAGATTAAGTCTGTTAAACACTCTTTAAAAGAACAACTGTTCGCTACCCAATGAACACACAGGAACACTGTGTTTCATTTAGGAAAGATAAAAAGGTGTGAAGAATGACGGCGGATTCATATCGGTTACTTACCTGCAATTCGGTGGAGGATCCAACATGATATCAGCTAGCTCCTTCTGAATCCTGCAACACAAACACAACAACCAAAAGTTAAAGGTACATAAATCTATACAGTATATAAAACAGAAACTGTACAGGAGAGCATCATCAACTCTGATGTCCTACTGTGAGGTAATAACATCTACATTTGATGACCAGATCATCATCAGGTGGATGTACCCCTCCCTGCTTCTTAGGCCTCTGTGAGCTGATCTCTGTAGATCTGGTCCAAGTTCCCTCTACTATTCCAGCGGTTTTCCCAGAACCCCCCCCCCCCCCCCGCTGAATCCTGTGATCTTAAACAGCCCAGTGTTAGCGATTTCAAGTTTAAACTTTTAATTGATCTATTACATCACTTTAAACGCTGTCTTACATCAGGCACCATTCGACTAGACGCTGATCTGCTGCCATTACGCAAATTAAGATCGAGCACTTGACACTTCGAATGTTGTGTTTATTTTTTACTGATGGAGCAGAATAAGTTTCCAAAGAAGGGGTCTGACTGCATTAGGGGTTGAACGTTTCCACGGTGACAAACAGCCCTGAGTAAGTGTAGCAAAAAGTTACGTTGAAACAAACCATTAGCAACTTTAAGCTAACACAACTGGAGTGAGACAAATACGTCAGGTCTCAAGAAACCCATTGTAGGTTGAAATTGCCGATTTTATGAGTGTTCGGGTCAAACCGGGACTTTGATTGTGCAGCATAACTTTATTTCTGTACATAATCCCCTGCTTCACTAACGCACTTGTCCAAGCACTAGTGAAACGCTGGGATACCATCGGGGTAGAAGGTCCTCTCAGTACGTCAGAGCCACGATCGGACTGCCTGCTTTACTCCTGAAACTATGGCCTCCTAGGAACTCCTTCCATGGACCAAACCTATATAAATGGCTTGGAGAGGGGTGAGGGGATGTGGCAACAACTCCCAGTCGAGTTTATTAATGTGTAAGCGGTGTTGGTGAATGCTTGTGTACAGTTCCTTTTCAAGGACCAGGGTTTACACTTGCTGAATGTTCTCATAAAATGACTGCAGTGGCCTCGAGTCAGGATCATTCATAGATATAAGGCTCTCTCTATAACGTCGGTACCGTTCAAATTTTTAAAAGTCTCATCACCATCTCCTGCGAATATCAATCACTTTTATGGCCTCATTCACCAGAAATTCCATCCTCACAAGTCCCAGTTTGATTTTAATTCTATTCAATATGTATAGTGCTTTTAACAAATGGTCATTGTCACGAAAGCAGCTTTACACAATCAAAGGAAAATTCCAGGACTTAAACGCCCCTCATGATAAAGTGCTTCGTAGTTTACTCTGAAAACTTTGTACCCTCTAGAGTCAGTCGTGTAACCTCGTGACCATGATCAAATGTGTTTCCTCTTCAACAGCTACTATGAAAGTCAAACAATCCGTATTGAAATGTCCCTGGCCGTTCTACTGAAACATCAGCACTCATGGATGTCACTTGTCTGATCAGACAAGAAATAAGCCTTTGCTGTTGACTTCCTCATGTAACGTTGCGAGTAAGAAACCAAGCCTCCAAACCAAACCCAAGAATAAAATGTGCTAACACAGTCAAGACGAACGTTTCCACATTTCAAAGTGGCTGCACATTTTTAAAGCAGCCGCCGCCGACACATCATATCGGACGTGGTGACCCGATCGAATTGATTTCTTCTCGATTATCTGATGCTAACTTTACAGCTCAGGACAGAGCTTATTCTTCTCTGAATGAAAAATAGCCATTAGTGGCTCAGTGGAAGGTTTATCGCCTGCCAATGCAGAAGGTCTGGGTTTAATTCCCAAACACCCAATGCAAAAACCGGTGCGGACCAACAGACTAACATTTATGTGAAAGAAACAGAGAAACCATTTGCTTTACGTCAAAGATTCGAGGCATTCAGGTTTCTCCAACCTCCAAAACACCACGACTGTTGAGTGTGTGTGTGCTTACACAGTGAGCCATGACTGAGCCGGAGTAGTGGTAGCAGTCTCTTCCCCGTGTAGGTCAGAGGTACAGTAGCTCAGTGGGGTTAACTGTTCAGAAGATCCCAGGTTCAAACCCCACCACCACCAAGTTGCCACTGTTGCGCCCTTGAGCAAAACCCTTAACCCCCAACTGCTCAGATGTATAAAGACATAAAGCTGTATGTCGTTCTAGGATAGAGGGTGTCTGTGTATCGTAAATGTAGGGGACTCAGAACACTGGAATAAAGGTCCGGCAGGTCTACACACTGACCTTTTGGCGCTGGTTGAGAGAAGTTTGGAGTTTTTGTTCATGCCGGCCTTGCTCTCTCGCTTCTTGTTCGGCGTGTCTTTCTCCGACTGCTGATGGACCGTGGACGAGAACGACGAGGACGAGGATGATGATGAAGAGGAGGAAGAACTAGAGCCGGCACGAGAATCCTCGTCTGACATCCTCGCGACCTTGATGGACAAAAAAAACAAAAACAAGAAAACCAGAACCTGGGATGAGAGTAGTTGTGGAAGACAGAACAATGTGAGAGTAGACTTTCTGATAACACAGTGTGTGTGTGTGTGTGAGAGAGTGAGAGAATTTAAACAGCCTACTTATCTAACAGTAGTTGATTCATTTCAGAAATACCGAGATATTATTATTATTATTATTATTATTAACAACAGACCCCTGGGTTTGCTCTCTTTATGAAATAAAGCTAGTTATACAAAGTGATCGATTTAAACTAGCAGATTAAACAGAAATAACCGACTGGGCGACGCCGCGCGCGCGCACACGCAAACACACACGCACACAATTAGCTTCACTTTTACTCCTCGAGTTTGAACAAACTTAGCAAAGCTTCCGACTACAAACAAAACAGCAACAAATAGACTAACAAGTAAACACGTCGAATAGAAAGAGCGCGCGCTGGGTCTGGGTCTCGTGCTCAAGCACGCGACTGTCCAACAACAACAGACCCGTATCTCTCTCTCTCTCTCTCTCTCTCTCTCTCTAAACCATACTCACTAAACCCGCTCGTTATATAAATATATATAAATCTATAATATAACCCAATACAAACTACACAACCAACATTCTGCTTTAATTCTGCTTTTCTACCTTTCTTTGTGTC
The DNA here is from genome assembly GCA_030014345.1 of Clarias buthupogon. Classification (NCBI taxonomy): domain Eukaryota; kingdom Metazoa; phylum Chordata; class Actinopteri; order Siluriformes; family Clariidae; genus Clarias; species Clarias buthupogon. Next base: position 11,293,624 of record JAQMYK010000021.1, read on the forward strand.
TGCGCGAGCCTCTTCCGTCGCCTTGGACGCGCGTGTTTGTAATCGCCCTCGCGCCGAGCGGAAGTGCCGTGGCGATCCGGCGCAAGCCCACAACACACCAGCGGCACAGCGCGGAAACGCTGCTCTGTATTCACACTCTCTCTCTCTCTCTCTCTCTCTCTCTCACACACACACACACACACAGGCCGTGCCAGGGGAGTAAATAACACACTAAATAAATAAAACGCTTATAAGCGGTTATGTCACGTTCCCATGAAGCAGGTTATAAAAGAGGAAGCTCATCTTTGACGCTGTGACGTAGAATTTCCCTTTAAGTAACCCCTTCAAGAGTGATTACACAGGCATGGAGGTTAATTAGCTCTTTAGTCTTTTTACCAGTCACCTCCCAATACGATATTATCACGATACCATGTGTTCCATAAGTATCACAATTTTATAAATATCCCGACTTAATATGACCTTTACCCTGATTTTAAACCTTTAAAAAAGTGTAATGAGTAAATATGTTAGCCAGCAACGATGAGCGGGCCCAAGCACCTTGCACCATCATCCAAAGCGGCTCAGGGATTAGCACTGTCGCCTTGCACTTCCAGGGTCCAGGTTCAGCGGGGGTCTATAGAACTTCAGCTTCGAGATACCTGTTCAATAAAATGTCAATAAAAAGTTTCTCAAGGTTCTTTGGTTTCTACAATACTCAGTTCGATAGCATGTTAGGCCTCACTATAGAACTTCTGCTGTAATTGATGTGCTACTGAATTAGCATGGAGTTTACATGTTCTCCTCGTGTTTGGTGGGTTTCCTCCTGGTTCTCCGGTTTCCTCCCGCAGTCCAAAGACATGCAGATTAGGCTAATTGGTATTCTCAAATTGCCCATAGTGTGTGAATGCATGAGAGCGAGTGTGTGTATGTGCCCTGAGATGGATTGCCCTATGTCTCCTGCACGACTGTAAGTTGTGAACTCGAGTGTGAGTGTTTGTGTGCTTACACAGTGCGCCATGACTGAGCCTGAGAAGTGGTAGCGGTCTCTTGAGTGTGTGTGTGTGTGTGTGACAGGCTCCAGTCACCCCGCAACTCTGTATGCAGGATAAAGCAGTATAGACAATGAATGATTGAGTAAGTTCAGAGAGCACCACCTGTAGAATAATAAAGAAACTGTTTTACCTCTTCAATGCCTCCAAAGTCTCAAAACTTTACAGTAAGGGCGCTGACACATGCAGTCAGTGTAGAATCGTTTATGTCTGAGGCTGATCGGCCAATCATGCCAATCAAACTGAAAACCAACCAGTTGTGGTCACTGGCCAAACGACTGGTTTATCTCTATTAGAAATAATAATTATTTTTTAATATTTTCTTTTACAAAATTGTATGTGTATGCCTAACCATCAAGTTCATGTGTGGTTTTTCCTCAAAAAGTAAAAGCATACACTTGTATAGAATATCTTTGATGATTGTAGCTGTAGCTTTATCATTTCTCTTCATCCTGGAACTAATAGGCCCAAATCGGCACCAGCATGACAATGCCCCCGTGCATAAAGCAAGCTCCATAAAGACATGATATGTGCAGTAGTTCTCAACCCTGGTCCTGGGGGATTAGATGTTAAGGGATCTGAGAAACAAATTAAAGATCTCCTCCAGAACCTGGGTTGAGAATCACTTTTAGTCTTTTGCCTGCATGTATTTATCTCATCAGGTCCATCAGATAACACATATCCAGTGCACAAAGGTGTGCTTTTTTGGTATTACCTTGATTCACAGTTAAAAGAATAATAATTATCGTTACTCCTTAGTCAGGAACATTTAACATTTATATAACATACAATATGACCAAAAGTATGTGGACACACAGGAGGTTCTTCCTTTAGAACCAATAATGTAGAAGAATGTCCTGTACAGAGCCCTGACCTCAACCCTACTAAACACCTTTGGGGTGCACCAGATACCGATTGAACCCCAGGTCTTTTCTCCCAGCATCAGGATCTGACTTCACTAAAGGAACAGAGATTCAATTCAATTCAGTTTTATTTATATAGCGCTTTTAACAGGGGTCTTTGTCACAAAGCAGCTTTACAGAAGCAAAAATTAGAGAAATTAGTATGAAATGTATGAGGAAATCTACATAACTCAATGTCCCCAATGAGCAAGCCGAGTGCAACGATGGGAAGGAAAAAACTCCCTGAGATGGCGATGGGAAGATATCTTGTGTGGAACCCATACTCATTTGGGTGAGAACGGATAGCAGGGCTTGATCAGCAGACATAATGTGTGTTAGGAGGCTGGAAGTTCAGTATAACAGAAGAGATGTTTAAGTTATATAAAGTCCACTTTCATTATTGGAGGCTCAAACTGAACAGTCCTGCACTATTGAGTGACAAATCTCTACAACCACGCTGTAAATTACAGAAGATTAAGGATTATTATAACAGCAATGATAGTGGTGTTAGAATGGGCACTTACGGCGTCCACATACTTTTGGACATATGAGTGTTTTTTTATTTCTACAACAGTTTTCAGCTATATGTGCTATACTATTCATTTATTTATACAATCATTTATTTATTTGCCCTCCTGAAAACCCCAGATTAATCTGACAAGCTACAGTACCAGCTGCTAAAATACAGGCTGAGCTGGTCAAACTGGTAGACCATCTTTTCCAGATGCTACATGCTGGTAAAGAGCAAACAATTTCTGAATTGCTGCTACTAAGGCTACAGTATACAGTATTCCTATGTACTTTATTAAATAGGAAAATTGAATAAAATTTAAACGTAGGCACTAGGTGGCGTCAACCTGTTTCCTCAAATGGTCAAGGATGGAATGCACAGGTTTCTAAAGGAAGTCATTTGGGATTTTGCTGAGAACCTCCTATGTTCTCCTCATCTGTGGCTCCAAGTCCTCCAGCAAATTTCCAGAATGTTGGCTAGAACGACGCAGACCTTATGAATGGCCTCCAAGAAGTCCAGATCTCACTTCATGTCATTTTTTTTCCTGTGGGGCTACGCAAAGGAGGAGGTGTACAGGACAAAACCTCGCACACTGGAGGACATGTACAATTTGTATTAGAAATATAGACTTTATTACCAATTTTGAATGTCTAGTTACTTTTCACCCACCCTGTATATACAGTAGTTATATATGAAGGTGCAGTACCATGCAGGAAGAAGATCAACATACTGTAATTCAGTATGGTTTGAGATGAGAAGTGCATAATGGTTCCAACGTGCAGCCTCATTGCACTAAACACTGGTCAGTTGCTTGTGAATTTATGACTAGAGGAACTTGCGTTTGACATTATTCTATTTATCTTCTATTATGGAGTCTCTCCCTAGCACTGTGGCCTCGCACCTCCAGGGTCAGGGGTTCAAGTCCTGCCTTCAGATCTTTGTTTGTGGAGTCTCCATGTGCTTGCTGGGTTTCCTCAGGATACTTTAAATTGCCATAGTGTGTGTGTGAGTGAGTGAGTTAGTGTGTTCGTGCTTGCGCCCTGTAATGGATTGGCAACCAGACCCTGGGATGGACTTCAGGCCTCCTGCCATCCTGTACAGGATAAGGAGTAAAGAGGGTGAATGATAGTCGCATCCTTTAATGTCTGAGAAGATGTTTGTTAAAAACCAAACATTTTGGGCTTACATTCTCAAGTTTGTACACATGGACTTTCTTTTTTGATTTATTTCCAGGTTTACATCCAGTGACTAAGATTTAAAATTGTAATTTTAATACAATAAAATGTGTTTTGAGCTTATAATTTTGAAAACTTTTATTCATGGCAAAGTCATAACCTCCTTGTAGAGGTAACCAGACTTCAAGCTTAGATATATCTTTGTATTCCATCAGTCATCACGTGAGCCTCAGAGCCACAAGCCACGTAACAGCCCCACAGCATTAATGACACATTGCCATATTTGGCAGCGGGGTATCCGGTGCTCGATATCACTCACACTTAGGCCCCTTTTGCTGCAAACATGCTGATGAGGCACCAGACCAAAAAGTGTGACCAAAAGTGATTTTCAAACCATTTCGTGCTTTTAAGTGCTTTTAAGCAAGGCTTCTTCCATAGAAAGTGCCCAAATAACTTATAATGTAAATATTTAACAATTTACATTACAGTTGAAGGTTGACAACCACAATCTTTTTTTTCCCCCTCATTCATCATTCTTCTCTCATTGTGTTTAGAGCACTTTGTTTCAATGCCATAATTTGCTTACTTTTTGAGTCCTTGGTTTTTTTCCCCCTTCTTTTATCCAGGACCCAATTTGTGTTTTAATGGATGATGACGAGATTGTATATGAGTGTAACCTCAGATGTATACCCTGCGGAAACAGGATATGGTTAAAGGCAACAACAGAGATCCTCTGAAAGAGGATTTAACCCCAAGCTCCATTTAGGTCAAAACACACACATACACACACAAAAAAAGTGATTTCCCATCATGCTTTACGCTTGGCATTTTCATATTTTATAATTACCATGAAGACGTATCGTATTAAGACCTTCCCAGGAAAGCAAGACCAAAACCTACCTCTGCTGCCGAGGAGAAGTTCATTTGAAGTTCCCAGTTGCCTCAGAAATCACCAATCAACAACCAGCACCTCAGATTAAAGCCGTTATGAAGGCTTTACAGAGCATAAGTAGCAGATTAAAAGAAATGATACTCTATTTTGTACACCTTCAGCATTGTTTTACAATGTAGAAAGAATTACAAATCAGGAAAGACTGGAATTAAAAGGTGTGTCCAAACTTTCGACTGGCAGTGTATATTCATTCGTTATAATACAAAGACTGTATTCAGGATCATTAGAGCTGAAATGTAAGAAAGCTAAGATGAAAGTGTTCGTAAATACAAAACCAAAAGGGAATTTTAGTCTTTCTTAGACATAACAATTGTATTTGCATTGACATGCAATTAAGAGAATTGCACTCTCAAGCATGTGAAGCTCTTTTGTGCCTCTAATCACGAATAGTTTGCATTGTAAACAACTAACATGGATGGTGTTTATAACACCCTTCACTTTGCTCTGTCTGACTAAGCTTGTAGTGTTGGTTTTGCCACTGCATGAACTGCCCTATTTACAGATAACTCTGCCACCGCTCATTCTCCCCCTCCACCATCAAAGATCTTTGCATTTGTAACAGGATGGGTTTCAAGGGCTTTCCGCTCTGTTACACACACACAAACACATGCACACACTGGTGCACGGAGCAGTCAATCAATCTGTTTCCTGCCTGTCTCGCTGTCTGCTTGCATTACATGTAGCAGACGATCAGACACGAGTTGTTTAAAGCGCATATGAAGCACCTGGCTCGAGGAAGCACCTGAGAAATGTGATGTCTGTGCAAAGTCAGTCTTTCTCAAACCAGTCCTCGTGGCTTGCTGGATGGTCCACGTTATTGCTCCATAAATGTGTTGCATGAGGCCCTGAAGTAATCCCAGTGTGATTTTAAGTCAAAATTCCAACCCCAGAGATCAGCATGTAAAAATCTGCAGTAAACAAAGTAGCACTAATTACCTTTAACTGAGTTACATAAAAGAAATTGCTTCATCAGTATAAAACATACACTTGGCTGTTAAAAGGGCATTTATTATGTAAAATGTACTTTTTTTATATGTAGACAGAATGAATATAAGGAAATTGTCTTCCCTTGTCTTTTTTTTTTTTTTTATATGGAATTCAAATTTCCCACCTGGTATGACATAATTTCAGGCATGCAGAAAGAAATGCCAGGGACAATTTATATAGCCTGTTCTCTGGCTCGACTCTTTTTCAGGAAACCGTTTTCAGGAAAGTCACATGTTCTGTGTTCTGATTGGCTAGAAAAATACACTTCCACAAAGGGGCACTGGTCTCAGTAGCTGATTTGCATTTATAAGTACAGAGGGGTCGAAACACCCACACACCCATCGTCTATACCTCTTTATCCTGTATTCACTGACGCGGGGGTCTGGAGCCTATACCAGGAGACTTGTACACCCCGGACAGGGTGCCAATCCATCGCAGGGCGAACACACATACAAACACTCATTCATCACACTATAGGCAATTTCGGAACACCAGTTAGCCTAATCTGTATGTCTTTGGATTGTGGGAGGAAACCGGAGTACTAGGAGGAAACCCATGCACACAGAGACGGGAATCGAACCCGGACCCTGGAGTTGCAAAGCGACAGTGCTAATCACTACACCGCTGTAGTGTCTGTCGAGACAGAATTCATAAAGCGAGCTGTATTTCAGCTGGAACATTAACAGACACTTTTTGGACACTTCTTGAGACCGATTGATATTAACAGAAGACTTCAAGCACGGTACAGTGATGAGAATCAGTCGAGAATAATGAGAATAAACAAGTTTATTCCTATTATCGCTTATGCCTTAACAGCTATACTGTATACAGTCATTCTATATAATTTTCTTCCTCTTTAATGTAATAATACAAACACAATGCGCAGAACGTTCGAAGACCTCCATTCAGAGAACCATTATGTCCTTGGAAAAAGTTTTTCCTGTCAACCTCCTAGCAATGGATGGGTGTTTCATCATTAGGATTCGAACTCAAGTGGTGTTTATTAATTCAATCTTTTATCTTTAGTAAAAGCGTTATCCTGGGGAAAGGTAGTCGCAGAATCAGCGGTCCATCCTAGGAACACTGGATGCAGGGAAGGATTGGAAACCCGTCCAAAGTCTCAAACATTTCTTTACATCAAGAAGTAAGTTAGAGGAACCAGTCCACCCAATTATTATTTTTTTTTGTGAGGTGGGAGGAAACCAGAAAACCTGCAATTACTCAGCAAAGCGGTCAAATGCTAATGTTACACTCAACAATAATTAAACTATAGCCGAATCAGTCTCCATCGAATCTGTTATTTCCTTTGATCATGTTGTTCCCTTTGCTTTTCATCCTCGTAGAAGAAAGAACTAGTCACTGATAGTCAGGTTTTTAAAAATCCTCTAAAATGCAAAACAAGTTAAGACAATAATGTCCATAAGAAATGGTTTTAAACATTTGCAAGGCTTGAAAAGTTGTCAGGAAGAGGATGTACAAGTAGATGCAATCTCTCTAATGAGATGTTTACAGCCTCTCTAGAGAGCAAGTGACAAACTGCACTGTCTCAACTTTCAACTCAACTCAACAAGCATGACTAGAAAGCATTGAACTTCAAACAATTCAAACTTTTGAGGATGATATACAGAAGGAAAACTAGTTCACTGTGAAAAGCTGTGTGTTTAAGTATCAGAAGGTCATGGGTTCAAACCCCACACTGCCGATTGGGCCCTTGAGCAAGACCCAAGTCTGCTCAGGTGTATAATAGGATAAAGGTAAGTCGATCTGTATAAGGGTGTCTGCTGTAAGCCTTATGGTAACGTAAAAGTCCATGTTCGAACCCTGGCTGATACTTAGAAAGTTAACACTTGGTTGTAAATTGATGTCTCTGCAAGATAATGACCACAAACCCATATTCAAATCATCGCAATTACTGTTTCGCCATCTCAGGGAGACTACCGAGAAATTGTCGAGACGTCTCAAGTGAAAAAAAAAAAAAAACGTAAGTACAGTACGGTATAAACCCGAAGATGTAAAAGAACATCCTGGATCGCCAACTTTGTAATTGCACCAGCATTAAAATTTCACTAAGGGTGCCAATACTTTTAGTTTGCTTGGGTTGTATTCTGCGTTGTTTGTGTACCAGAAGAATCAATGTAAATGCAGTCCTAAGAGAGAACATATAAGTGAAGCTGAGTGAACGTTTAGTTCTTGATACTGTGTGTATTCTTAGCGGATGACTCAAACTAGGAGAAAGGTTTTAGGAAGGGAAATTTCCCCCCACACGGCAAACGAAGCCGTTTAAACATCCCCAAGAGGGCCTGCAGATACATCGCGTCATCTGCTCGTTAACCCATTATGACATTTCTGTACTTTAAAATCATCATTACAAAGTGATTTTCTCCTTAATTTAGTCTTAGTCAATTCCTGGTTGGTAAGAGGAGAATCAGGCAATGTTGCTCTCTTAGACACAATTCTGTGGAATCACTGGGATTCAAACTCAGGCTCTCCAGATAATAAGTCAGGCATGGACGTCCACAAGACCTCTGAAGGTGTTTGCTGTGGCGTTTTCCTGTTGCTGCATTCAAACGCTCTTCACACGTGGTTTTGTTCATGGCAGCACATTCTAACACCTTGGGCCACTTTTTGTCTCTGAGGGCCTCACGAAGACAAAACAAAACCATGTGTACGAGCTTAGATTACATACTCTGCATTGGATGTGGCGTACCAGTTTTCTTCGGTACTGCAGGAGGCGCTATGAAACTCAGAAGCAGATCGGGTGCTGAAATTAAACTTGCTGGAAGTATATAAATAAATAATAGAACATGAGGACGTTGAAATGCTTGGAATAAGTCGAGCTGTACCGACAAGTCACAAAAGAGGGCCGTTCGAGTGAAACCAGGACTAGTGATGAAACTACTGGTAGAACCGATTGACGTTTACAGAAGACTTAAAGACTTAAAAAACAGTACGGCGATGAGACGGTTAGCCGCAGTACAACATTTGAACGGGGCAAACGTTTAAAAGAAGGCTTTACATCCGTGAATGATGATCCCAGCTGACGAGGACGCGCCCACTGAGGTTGTTCCTGAAAAACCTTCAGCGAGTGGAACGCCTGAGCTGGGAGCGATTGCTGAATTGATGTACAGTCCTCACCTCATTCCAAGGCATTTTCACATATTTGGGGCATTTAAGGAGTTCCAGGGAGGCCAGGGTTTCAGACGCGAAGCAGGCAGTCTGATTAAAAAAACTAAACAAAAAAAACTTTCTACTTTGATGGTATCCAAGCACTTTTACTCGTGCAATCATAAGTGCCGGTTTGACTTGAACACCCCTTGTAGCTTGTCCGTCTATGGAAATCATCCAGGTGCCACATACACAACATGGTGAGCGAAGCTTTTACTTGCCGTCCATAAACTTCTCCATAATGACATTTAAAAAAAAATATTATGCATGAAAATGTGGTGAGATCTGTTGAAATTTATTTCACATGCAAAGGTAGATTATCAAAAGCAAGATTCAATAAAAATACAAAGATAAAACACGTTGACAAAACCTTGGGCAAGGAAGGAGAGGGGTTAAGTGTTACATCAGACCAGCCTCACAAACCAGACCGAACAGACCACGATTCAACTCAACACATCATTTATTCACTCAGTTACTTACAGGGAATCAGTCGAACAAATTTTCTCTCACAATGTGCATTTTACAACAATCCGCCGTCGGCTGCGCGAGGGCAAGCTTCAGGCTGCTGAACTTTTACGAGACGTTTCGAGATAAACAGGCCAGTGCCATAGTGTTCCACATATACAACTTAACAGAAAGGGGAGCTGAGTTAAAACAATCGTTTATGGGGGAAAAGAATGTCCGCTTCATAAAAAAAAAAAAGAAGAAAAAAAAAATCAGTGATCATTTCGCCTTCCACTCGCTCGGTGATGATGGCCGTACTTGTCGAGCACGCTGGATATGAAGTGCACTCTGGTCACTTCGGAATAACGCGAAAAAATAGCAGAACGGTCATAACAGCAATATAACATTACAAATAATACAGCTTTTGATGACCATGCCAACATTCAGTGTATTGAAAAAAAAAGAAAAGAAAAGAAAAAAAAAAAAAAGTACAATCCTGATCAGCTTGCTCTTATTATGCATACACTGTATAAAAAAAGCGTTCAAGTCAACAAGAAAACGAAGGACAGTTCGTTGTGGGATAAGGGTCGTCAGGATACGGGAAGGGACGGAGCTTTGAAGCAGCGTAGGAAGGTCTATGTGGCGTAGCGCTTGGTCCACTGTTTGGCTATCCTGTCGTGCTCTGCTCTGTTGGTCAGGTATTGTGTGGCGATGCTTCCCACCAGAGGGTCGGCTGTGGAGGAGAAGAACAAGGAAGTAACGTTAGCTCAAAGCTGCTGAAATCCGTGCTGCATTAGGAACGTAGTAAATGCACATGCAATGCAATGGTAACGTTTACGCCAGCTGAAGACTGGAATGACAGTTTCTGATCATTTTTCTCATCCTGTGCCCACTGTAGCCTCGGTTCCTCTTCTCGGCTAAAAGAAGTGGAAGCTGGTGTGAGCTCCAGTTGTTTTAGTTCGTCCATTTGTGCTTTTAAATGTGTTGTGTGTTCTGAGATGCTCTTCTGCTTACCATAGTTTTATCCGAGTTGTTACAGCCCTCTTGGGCCATTCTCATCTGACCTGATCTACCCCTCATCAATATGGTGTTGGTGAACCAAAGAACCGATTAAAGAACCGCTTTCTGAATGTTTGTTTTCTGACTATTATGTGATACTATGATTTTTAATTTGATTTAATACTAGCAATGTTCATTTGTCAGATTTATTTTTTTGACAGGTTTTACAGTATAAAAAAATCTAAAACTACTTAATAATCATTAAAATGTTGTGTAACATTATTTAAATGTCATGTCTCATACAAAGTGATCATCTTTATTAGAAAGAAGCCCTGGGCTTACACAAAGATAACAAAATGCAGTTTTTAAATGATGATTTTACTATTATGAGTAAATAGCTCTCCAAACCAAACTGGTCCTATGTGAAAAAGTAATCCACCCTTGCTAAATCATGGATTTTTGGAAAGCTGAATTAAATTTTACCTGACACACTCAGGCCCAATTACTGCCAGGTGTGTTGAATCAAGAAATCACTTGACTAGAACCTGTCTGACAAAGTAAATCAGGCTAAAAGATCTCAATAAGCAACACATCATGCTGTGTAATTGACATGTATTCGTCTGGAAGGAGTTACAAAGGCATTTCTATGGCTTCGAGACTCCGGCGCCCCACGGTGAGAGCCATTATCCACAAATGGAGAAAAATTGGAATAGTGGTGAACCTTCTCAGTAGTGGGCAGCCTATCAAAATTACTCCACCAACAGCACGATGACGACCTGTCCAGGAGCTCATAAAACAACCCAGAACAACATCTAAACAACTGCAGGCCTCACTTGCCTCAGTTAAGGTCAGTGTTTATGATTCAACAATAAGAAAGAGACTGGGCAAAAATGGCATCCATGGGCGAGTACCAAGACGAAAGCAACTGCTGACCAAAATGAATACAATCTTACATTTGCCCCCTATATTTAGGGCAAATATTCTCTGAACTGATGAGATGAAAAAAGTAATTTTGACCTACAACTAACATAGCAATTCATAAAAAGAACATCATACCAACAGTCAAACATGGTGGTGGGAGTGAGATGGTCCAGCTTCAGGACCTGGGTGACTTGCTATAGTGACTTGCTACAGTGATTGCAGTTGTTGCCGCCAAGCGCGGCATAGCCAGTTACTCGGTTTAGGGGGCAATTACTTCTTCACATACGGCCAGGTAGTTTTGGACAGATTTTTTTCTCCCTCAATAAATAAAATCATCATTTAAAAACCACATTTTGTATTTACCCGAGTGATCTTTGTGTAATATTAAAATCTGTTTGATGATTTAATTGTGACAAATATGCAAGAGAAAAAAAAAAAACAGGAAAGGAACAAATACAGCTTCATCCCAATAGTGAGAATATGTTAAGCTGTTTGTTGCAATGGTGCGTAACTTCTTTAAGAGCCTCTGGAGTATTCCGTACACTCATGAAGGGACTGGGTAAACAAACTCCATATTGTGGGAACCTCATGATAAATACCATTAGATCAGCTTCCCCCAGCCAAATCCACACCACTAATCACTGACCTCAAAATCAAAAGGTGCACGAACGTGGCTTCTCGGCAGCACAATACAGTTCTGCAGCGGGGGTGTGTGTGTGACGGAGGAACGACAGGCCTGTGAGGGTTAATTAACTGTCGTTGCACCCTGGGCCCTCTTTAATAAGCTGTGTCTCATTGATCTTTTCTCCATGAATAGCACCTTCAGGGGGAACAGGCGTGCAGCGTGGGGGGGGGGGGGGGGGGGGGGGGGGGTAGAT
>JAQMYK010000021.1:11311949-11336999 GCA_030014345.1 Clarias buthupogon
AATGACAATGAGAGAGACGGAGAGAGACAGAATGACATTGAGAGAGACAGAATGACACAGAGAGAGATGGAGAGAGATAGAATGACGTTGAGAGAGACAGAATGACATTGAAAGACAGAATGACGCAGAGAGAGACAGAATGACGCAGAGAGAGATGGAGAGAGACAGAATGACATTGAGAGAGACAGAATGACATTGAGAGACAGAATGACATTGAGAGACAGAATGACAATGAGAGAGACAGAATGACATTGAGAGAGACAGAATGACGCAGAGAGAGACAGAATGACATTGAGAGACAGAATGACATTGAGAGACAGAATGACATTGAGAGAGACAGAATGACGCAGAGAGAGACAGAATGACACAGAGAGAGACAGAGAGACAGAATGACAATGAGAGAGACAGAAAGAGACAGCATGACAGAGAGAGACAGAATGACAGAGAGAGACAGAATGACAGAGAAAGACACAGGGAGAGAGAGAGAGAGAAAGACGGAATGAAACAGAGAGAGACACACAGGCAGACAGAAAGAGCGAGACTTTGCAAAGAGAAACAGAAGAGAGAGAGAGAGAGAGAAAGAGAACAAAATTGGCCTTGAAAAAACACACACACACACACACACACACACACACACACACACACACAGAGGAGTAATACATATTAATGAGTCAGCGCTGGCTTTATAAAGCCGCGCTGCTGCTGTGAAGAACTCAGGATAATTAGAAGAGAGACAGTTTAAAAATATAATGATTTGACTGAAATACTTCTGACGGTCTGATGTCTTCTAACCAGTCTGATCTCTCAGCTCTGATCTCTCGTCCTTAATCACTAATCACTCTGCAAATACCAGGGCTTTCCCCTCGCTTTCACTACTTCCTGCTGTACAACCGTGATCAACATGCCAGGACACGGAAATAAGAGACACGGAATAGCAAGAGAGAAATAAGGAGAAGGAGACGAGAGAGAGAGAGAGAGGAGAAAAAGAGTAGTGACAGAGAGGAACATAAAGAGAAGGAGAGGAGGGAAAGTAAAGAGATAAGATAAATCTTTATTAATCCTGAGGGAAACTGCAGAAATGGAGTGCAGCGGAGAGAGAAATAAAGAGAGAGAGAGAGCGATGTGAGGTCAGACTCAGTCAGAGAGCAGGCCGTGTGGAGTACGTGCTCACAGGAGTCAGATTTTATATTACAGGAAGAACGAGAGACAGGAAGTGCTCACGGATCATTTCTGTTTCAGAGTTCACCGTGAGAGAAAGAAAGAACATGAGAGAATATGAGAAACAGGGAGGGGGGACGAGCAGAGAGAAATAAACCCTTCTGTCCTCCACGTTCTGTCATTTCTCTCCATTTCGCTTTTTTCTATCCTTTCTCTCTCTCTTCTCCCCTTTCTTTGTTTCTCCATTTTCCTCAGTCATTTCTCTTTCCCTCTTTATTTCTCCCTGTCCATTCTCTTCTTTCTCACTCTCTCTTTATCTCTCTCTGCTCACATCATTATTCTGTTCTCTCCTTCTCTCTTATCCTCCGTGTCCTCTCTCTCGTCCCTATTTCTCTTCTTCTCTTCAATTCTCTCTGGCATTTCTCTCTTCACATTCCCCCCTCTCTCTTTCCATTCTTTCTCTTCTTCTTTTTATTTCTCTCTCCTGTCCATTTCTTCCCTTCTCTATTCCTCTTTTTCTTTTAATCTCCCTCTCTCTCATGCTATTCTCTTCGTTTATGGAATCTTGATTATTGTTTATTGGGCCTGAAATCCACACCCTGCAGATTAAAAGGAAACGAAACACCGTACAGAACGAACGACTTAAAAGCCGCCCGGCTTTGAGACGACAAATAAAGGCAGCGAGAGACAGCTGCTCGGGACGACTCTGTGTAAAACTACACGCTAGTGTTTGCTCGTGCAGCGTTCAACAAACACGTGGTTTTAATCCTTAATAACTCGTCGTCTAGGACTTGTGTTTGCTTCTCGGCTGAATTCTGCAAACACGAGAATTAAAACAAGCGAGCGAAGAAGTGCTGCGTCAGAAACTACACACACACACACACGCACACACGCACGCACACACGTCCGAGATCCCAAAGTGAGTGAGCTGTGAACATGAAAATTCTCCTTAAACTGCTTTTAATAAAGTGCTGTTTAAAGGAAACTGGCTCTCACCTTGGGCGGTTTGAAGGGGTAGTCTGGAGTGAAGGCGATGTCGAGGAAGAAGACTCCCCCCTCGTACACGGAGCCTGGAGGACCCAGGATGGTGGACCTCCACTCGTAGATGTTGTCTCCTTTGGGGCCGGCACTGAAACAACAACAGGTTGAACAGATCAGAGATCAGCGCTAATTTTTTTCAGGTTTTCCGGGAACATTCGTATGCCGTTGTGATCTGACGTCTTTTCAATTCTCCAGTCCCTGACAATTAAAAATTAGCTACTGGTTCAACACGCAAAAACAAACAAACAAACAAACAAACACAAAAAAAAAACAGACAGTTTCAAATCATCCTGGCATACAAGACTAGGGATGGCACTAAGCATCAGATTTTGTGACTTGTATCAAACGGCAAAGATTCAACTTGGTCTCTTGGAACTGGATATCTGACTCTTCCCCCCCCTTTTGTTAGGATAGATTTTATTGCATTTTCAACATCAGTTAGTTCTGACCGAGTAATCTGATTGGACACGAGGCATTCCATGACAGGTGATATTGGAGCATAACCGCACTGGGGCATTTTACTATATATATTAATCAGAAATCACTATGTTTCACATCACAATGTTGGTGATGTTGCATCGTAAAAAAAAGTATTTTTAAAAAATGGATCGGGAATTTATTGCTGAAGAAATTTTTCAGATATACAATTAAAAACTTACGAATAAGAAAAAAAACAAATTTTTTTTTTTTATTTGTCACATATACGTTACTGCACTTGACATATCCCAGCTTTGTTAATAGGCCAGGATCAGAGCGCAGGGTTAGCCAATTTTATGGCACCCCAGGAGCAGACAGGATTAAGGGCCTTGCTCGAGGGCCCCACAGCGGCAACCTAGCGAAAACTGGAGAGAGCCTGAGCCCCCATCGTCCCCAAAACAAGCAAGTGAAACCAAAAGGAATATAGGAAGAACAGACGTACAGACCCTTAATAGTGAAAGTAAGAGCCTATACGGTCATAATGGCTCACAGGACTGCGTCTAAACAGCTTTGTGTCCGTAAGAAAAGCACTTGTTAGTGAGACTAAACAGGGAAAAAGCTCTGTATTTGCTTAAAGATGAGTTGTGGTCTGATGAGTTCATGAGTGATGGGTAAGGATGGAAGCGCATGAAGTGATGCACCAATCATGCATAGTGGCCTCTGGAGGCAGCGTTATGATCTGGGGTCGGGTTTAGGCTCAGCAACGTTATGTGGCAATAAAATAAAGGGCAGTGATAGTCCTCGCCCTCCCTGGTTGGTGGTTGTTGCCTTAATGGGACTAAGAGAGAGAGGGGGGGTGGGGTATTGGCTACGACTAAATGGGGGATAAATTCAGGAGGAAAAAAATAACTTTAGATTTAAGATTATACACGTATCAGTAATTACTCCATGTTTGGTTTAAGTCTTCGGGCTGCTACGATGTTTAATCATGCACGTTCCATTTGAAACAACGTCGCCTGACTAACACTCATACAGCTGCTGGAATTTTATATATATATATATATATAAAACACAATCACGGTCAATTGAACATCGCATTGCATGCTATTCATGACAAAACGAACAGAGTACACACACACACACACAGAAACACAAACAGCGCTGGACAGCTGCTACCAGAAGGACACCACTGTTCACTGCCCGCTCCCTCCCTTCACCACAGGGAGCAGCTGATCTTATTCTGGATCCAAAACACGACTCGGCCAGCTGCCCCGGCCCTTTCTAACCCCCTCACCACCCCCTCGCTCGCTCCCTCCCTCCTACAGACGCTGAGCGCGATCCAAACTCGCTTTTTCAGCAGCTTAGTGTAATGGCTGGGGACGTGGAGCAGAGAAGGGAACAGATGAGTGGGTGAGGGAAAGGAATAACGAGAACGGAAAGATGAGACAGGAACTAATAACAGAGGGGGGAAAAAAAGAACAAAGAACTATAAAAGGAAGGAGAAGGAGTGGAAGAAATGATAGAGACAGAGTGAAAGAGGAAAGGGGTGTGTGTGTGTATCAAATGTGGATGAATCTGTTCATGTGTGACAGGAAGTAACACTACTTTGTATTTTCAGCACATGGGAGCAAGCTTACCGGGCTCTCTGTCAAATCTGTTATTCTTTCAATTTGAGCAAGAAAAGCGAGACAAACTAACAGCCCCGTGTGTGTGTGTGTGTGTTTTTATGTGTGTAAGAGTTTTTTCAGATGCCCCACAGGCTACCCAGAGAACCCTCCGACTGACCACAGCCATTTTACACATCGCACATCTGGAGCCGCTTTGAGATGGCAGGCACAATATCTCTCTTTTTTCCTGCCGTGTGTGTGTGTGTGTGTGTGTGTGTGTGTGTGTGTTCGAATCTGTATGTCTGCCCAATACCCAAGCTTGAACTTTGCTCTCTCTCTCTCTTTTTCTCTCGCTCACGTGAAAATCATGCTGATGAAACAAGAACAGCGGTCAGGCACGAAAACATCGCGATTTATCAATGCTTTATCTCAAACGAACCAACAAACCAAACCATAGCATGGCACCCCGTCCCCCCCCCAATACATCAAGCTTTTTTTTTTCTTCAAATTTTAAAAATGCAAATCGAATCCTTAATGGAATGTTGTGTTTACGCTTGGCTGAGGTGGAAATGAGGCAGACAGGATGGGAGAAAGAGTGTTAAACTGTCCTTTTGTGTAGTGATATTCAGAATGCAAGTCACATAATTCAACAAAATTCATATTTCAGCTCTCTACTAAAGCGTACCGAGGCTCAAATTAAACAAAAAGAAAAGTTCCAATGTTGTACAAATTACTAAATTTTTTTTATATGTGGGGCTTTTTATGATAATCATAAAAGAGTTGCCAGTTTTTGTCACATGGTTGCACATTCTCAATGCATTTGATGTCGCCTCAAGTCTCGAACCTTACACTTCGCGCTATTGTCCTTGAGCACTCTGAAGCAAAATCTAATGAGTTTTAAAACTGATTGTGAGCAGATAACAAAGACCTCAAAAAGAATACGTCCTACTTCTTCATCCACCCATACCATAAGATTAGGTGGTACTTCAGCAGCTCCTTCACTTCTCAATATTCAAGTAAATCTTTGTCTCGTCTGTCCAGGTTTTTATTTTAGATATGTTTGGTAACTTGTAATCTGGCCTTAAATCTAACCAATGGTTTACCTCCTGGTAACCTCAGTATTTACTCTAGTGAAGACTTAATTGTTGACTTTGTCACAGATATACCTACCTCATGGAGGGTGTACTTGATCCGGTCACTTGTTGTGAAGAATTTTTTTTCCCCCCCTGTGGCCTTCTGGTGTTCCTGAGCTCTCTAGTGCATTCCTTCTTTTCAAGACTTTAGTTGATTTGGCATCAAGCTGGCACAGGCAGAACTGCAAAACATCTTCAGGGCCAGTGACCTATTGAGGACGTCTTCAAGAGCAATGGCCAATTGGAGACGTCTTCAGGACTAGTGACCCATTCAAGACATCTTCAGGACTATTGACATTTGAGAATATCTTCAAGACCAATGGCCCATTGGCAACATCTTCATTACTAGTGATCCACATTTAAGACATCTTCAGGTCCAGTGACCTATTGTGGATGTCATCATGACCAGTGACCAATTGGAGACGGGGCATGTCTTCGGGACCAGCGGCCGACTGGGCATGTCTGCAAGGTCTGTTACCTACTGAGCATGTCTTCAAGGTCAGTGACCTATCGAGGATGTCTTCAGAACTAGAAACCTACTGAAAATGCCTTTAAGACTAAAAACCTACTTGGGAAAACTTCAGAACTAGTAATGTATTGTGGACCTAAAGAACTCTAAAGGTATATTTAGTCTTAAGGACCTTCTACAGACAAGCTGAAGGCCAGTCTACATATTTACTGGTAGTGACAAAAGTCTGGACTTCATATTAAGGGGTAGAATCCAAATGCAATGCAGTCCACACTCACATCAACATCTAGATCTTCTTAAACTTCTTTAACTTCAGATCAGTGGTGTGTATCCTTCTTCCTTTCATAACAGAAAACACTATTTGTGTGCATGTTAGACAATTAGTAAGTGAATCAGTTCTTCTAGTGAAGAATGAAAATGTTTAAGGCTTGATTTTAGGAAGTGCTGGTAGTAGACCGATGGCGCCGTCAGCAGAAAAAAGGAAGCGTTGTGTTTTCTGATTAAAGTGCTTTGGAAGAACAATATACAAGTTTTAGTTTGGAAAACCACAATTCAACGGCACAGATGGAACAAAACAATTTGCCTCCAACCACATAATCCAGACCCAGAAGAAGCCAGAAGCACAAGCTTACAGTAGATCAGTCATGCGTTTCCATTACCTGAAGCTCCCCACTACACAGAAACCACGACGGAAGTGGCACATCACAGCGTGCATGAGGACATCTCTCCTCTGCCTCTTCCTTTAAACGCTTCTCGTTTTTTTACAGCCATCTGTCTCTCTCTTTCACTTTCTTTCTCTTTCTTATCCCCTCCTAACCCTAGTTCTTTTCTCACAACTGTCCCTGGCTGCTATTTTTAGTCACAGCAGAGGGAAAAAAAAAGAAAAAGAAATGAAAATGTTTAAAGCCTTGAGAGATCACGGTCTGGGGAGAAGTGAATTCATAAGCATCCGGTTTATGAAGAATTACAGGGAAATACACAGAAACCCCCCTCTGGTAAAGAGAAAGTGAGATGGAGTATTTACTTCTCATTATTACTGTACAAGTGAGTAAGAGCAGTGCAGCGTGCGCGCACACACACACACACACACACACACACACACACACACACACACACACACTTGAGAGGATCTAAGATAGATAGATAGATCTAAGGACTAATGCAAATCTAACTAAGAAAACATAATTTTGTAAGTATTGTATAATGTGGTTATGAGTAAATTTGGTGATTTTTGGTTGTTATAAAGGGCTACACACACACACACGCACGCACGCACGCACACACTGAAAAAACCACAATCATGAATCAACAAATAAACTCACACCTACCCACAAACCAACACAGACAAGCTGACCACATACAAGCTGACACATGCTCACCTCCAAACGCCCACCCACAAACAACTCAACAACCAACCAACAATTGACACAAGCCCATCCACGCCCACAAAAAAGCCAACTCACAAACCAATACGCACGCATTTTGACACCAAACGACAAAGACAGACACACCTACCCACAAACTGACACGCCCAACCACAAACCCACACAGGCCCACCCACCCTATAAACAAAGCAAAACACATGCCCACCCACAAAACCACACATGCTCACAAACAGGTGGACACACCCACCCACCAATCAGCACACGTCCACACCCTCAAACCGGCACACGCCCACCCACACGCCGACCACAAACCTACACACGTCCATCCACAAACCAACACATGCCCAGCTTCTAACCAGAAAACACCACCCATAAACTGACACACGCCCACACATAAATCTACATATGCCCACCCACAACCTACACGCCCACAAACAGACAAACAAACCTACATACGCCCACCCAAAAAACAATACATGCCCACCTTCAAAATATTCAACACCACCCATAAACTGGCCCACGCCCTCCCACAAGCCAACACACGTCCAGCCACAAGCCCACACAGGCCCACCCACCTTATAAAGAAACCAACACATGCCCACCCACAAAATCACGCATGCTCACAAACAGGTGGACACACCCACCCAACAATCAACAATCAAACTGGTACACACCCACCCAAAGGCCAATATACAACCTTAACGAGAACGAGACAAAAACAGAGTGAGACAGAGCAAGAGGGAAAACAAACAGAGAGAAAGAGTGAGGTTTTCAGCTCAAGTCCTCAGAGCGCGTCAGCTGCAGTCTGGGCTGCGTTCCAGTTCACACCAGCCAGAATAATAAACACGCTGTCATTCAGGCTGGGGTGTGTGTGTGTGTGTGTGTGTGTTTTGCATGTTACACCCCCAACACTACCATGCCCACACACACACACACACTCTTCTCTTTCTTTCTCAGTCTAAACACTTGTCTTCAAATACACAGAGACAAATGAATGATTAATTCCTTCATCCTCTGCATTATCGCAAATCAGCAGAGTTACACACTCCACAAGCCACTTGTTATTACCCGTCCCTGCCGATGCGCCGTTACTATGGAAACCATACCATATTAGAATAAGCACATTAATATAAACCCGGGATCTGAATTACAGCCGTAACCGCAGGTTGAAAATCAGCAACTATTCATTTAAGAATAAATTAAATTACAAAATCACCCAAGCGTTGCTTCGCTCGTAAACATGGACTTTTTTTTTTCATCCACATCGTCTCTCATTCTTAAACTATTTAAAGAAAATGTAATTAATAATAATAATAATAAAAATAAAACACCATACCAGGGCACACATGAACTCTTGAACCTGATTGGTCGGAATGTCCCCGGGTGTAACATTATCAAGCTTGTTTTTTAAGGATGGGAATCACCAGGGATACGATATCATCACGATACCTCAGTGCCGATTCCATCTGTATCGCGATTCTACAAGTATCACGATTTTATAAATATCCTGATTCGATAAAGTTTTTCTCAGATTTTGTTACAATTCTAAACAAGCTTCACTAATAATTCGCCACCTGTAGGATTACAGAGGAACTGCAACATTTTACCAAATTAAAATAAAAAAACATAAAAAGATAATTAAAAAATAATAATAATAAAAAAATTTGGGATTCATGAACTGCCACAAGAATGTCTATACATCACTGAACTAATCTTCCCCCTCCCATCTCTATTGTTTTTATAATCTATATTGTTTTTATCAGTTCTGGTTTCTACAGTATATGGTTTCTGTACAATAGATGCTCAACATAATCTAAATCTAATGCTAAACATTATTAACAACTAATAATAAACTTTTTTTTAAAGAATTTAAAAAACGTGGGGTTAGAGATGTGGTGAGATTCTTTTTTTTTTTTTTTTAACTCACTTAAAGAGTGAAAGAGACAGATGATGATGTGGAGATGCTGGCGAGGAAATGAGTGTTTATTGTCGTATGTGATAACAGGAGCTTACCCGTCTTAGTGTAGTTACCCGTCATTAGAACACCTTAGACGTTATACGGAGTGATACATATAGTTAAATGTTCCAGTGCGGTTACCGTCTATCATCACCACTCGCCTCCCATCCAATCAGATTACTTGGTCAGAAATAACTGTTGGACGAGTATTAATACAGTAGTACCATTTATTTAGACTAATAGCTAATAATGTGTACAAATGTTCTTACTAAGAAGATGTTTCCCAATATTTATTTATCATTTAAAAATTATATATATATATATATAAAAAAAAAGTATACTTGATCAGTGTTGCAACTCGTTTTTTTTGTGCGATTAATTGTGCAGCACCAAAAACCCAGCTCCCAGGAAACCAGGAAAAGTGCAACAACTACTTTCCTGAATAATTTCCTGTGCTGGAAATCTTTCCAGAAGCATGGTGTTTAATAAATGTTTCCTAAAAAAAAAGTTACCACATGAACAATTACACCTTTTACTTTGCTAAACAACATGTATTTAAATCCCTTTATTATATGTCCTGGATTATGTAGCACATCTGCCATGCCATCCAGCATTAAATATAATAAACCAAATGTTCATGTTATTGGCTGGGAACTTATAACCTAACTGTGGTGTTATACAATATAAAGAAAAAACTAATGCACATCCATTGACCTGTAAAATATCAGGCAAATAACTGTAATGTGGTATAAATAATAAAAATAATACACTTTGGGTAAAAAGTCCATCATTCTACCCACTAATAACTAGCTGTGTTTTCCACAATTCCCCTCCGAGTTCCCGGCATCTTACGCTGTAATGTCATCACTTCAGTCCTTACGGATGAGCCACATCAATCCCAAGCCCAGTCTTTTCATGACAAAGAATGCGTCTATTTCCCATTCAAAAATTGTCTACATGAAAGTCATTCACCCAAAACACATGAGCCCGAGGTCCTGGCCTGAACGTCTCAGGCACATGTGAAACAGATGTACAGATGGAAACACTGTGAGGGGATGGGAAGAAGGGAAAACATATTAATTCCTGTAAGTCAGCTAGTCCTTTATCGGATTGACTCTCGGCAGGGATGAAATCGAGAACGACATCTGGATCTGGTACGGTTTGATGTCAGGCTGAGGCAAGTTTGACGAGTGAAGCATCGAGAAATAAAAGCTTGGGTCAGCTCATTACGTCCCCTCGTCATCATGACTTTTTATGACTTTTACGTTTTTTTTTTTTGGCTTGATCATCAGAAAAGCAGTGAAAAATGATGCTGAGAGAACACACAGTCTATGAAACAACCTTCATCTGGATAAGACTTTTATTGCACTCTTCTCTGCGCGAGAATCAAACTCTGTCAGGATGCCAGGAGATCTCTTACGCTCAGCCCTGTTTAGATCCTTATGCAGGTTTTCATTGGGAAAAAAATACTGTCGAGGTTGATCACGTTCCAAAAAGGTGATTCGAGTTATGACTCTTGATGATTCTCTAATGAATGCACTGGATGAACTAATCAATGGTGCAACGATAAAGAATGATCCAGATGCAGAATTTCTCCATCCAGAACTTGCCTACTTAAAGTTATATTAACCTACAGAAGCTAATATATGTATATATTTAAATATAATTATGGCTGCTTGACGTATATCGTTTATCAATATTCAGCCTAAAAATACCAAGATAGTTTTATTTCCCCTTACCTGAAATATCACGCAAATTGCTTGTGGCATAATTTAACACTAAGTGATATAATAGTAACAACCGAGTTCACCCATCTCAGGGTGAACAAACCACTCGAGTGGGAAAACCAATTTATGTGTCTGGGCTAGTTTTTACTATTCAGACAAGCAGGTTTATCCAGAGAATGAACACATACAATGAAGCAATTTTCATGCAAAGCAGGCATAAGCAAGTAATGCAAAGATCAACTTCAAATCAGATAATCTGCTGGATTACTGCACCTTTACACTGCATATGTGGATTATTGTTAGGTATAGAAATTATTTATTTGTATTAAATATACAGCATTGAGAGTCAGAAGAGCTCTATTAAAAACAAACCATTTACTGGCATTAGTTAGGAATATGAAAATAGCAAAGAAAATAAGCCAACAAAAACCTATTAATTAAAATTAATACATTATTTATTACTATTAAATTATTATTATTATTATTATTCGTATTGCATATTTACTGTTATAAAATATTTTCTCTAGTATAGAGATTACTCAAAATAATTTCCACTTCCACCCTGATTGTTCATCTCGTGATCTCAGCTGTACATCAGTGTGGCCTTTTATGGAGTTTGTGGGCGTCAGTAAATGAACTTATGTCAGACACACGACTATGAACTAGGGATGTTAATCATTACACGATAAATTAAAATTTTAATTGCCATTAAGAATTCAAATGATTGAAAATTTATTAACCGATAATGTTTGTTTTGCATAATATTTCTCAACAGCTCACATAGCTATTAATTTATATTAATTGTGGGGACAAAAACTGTGTACGGTGTCTGACCAAGATGAATCTTGTCAGCCGTATTTATTAAAGTGTCGGTAGTCAAGGTTTCTGTATCAGAAATGGAAAACGCGTATAAAGCCGGGGTCTAGTTTGTAAGTCGAAAGCATTTACTCAAACACATAATGAGCTAGCGGAAGAAGCCATTAAGGAAATATTTTTGGACAAGGACACATCGTAAACCAGACGATTCCAAATGGGACAGAGATAAAAATATCTGCATGGGGAAATATACTGAAACTCTCAACAGCACCACAAGAGATTTATTTGTAACTGCCCGTAAAGGTAGTGCGCTCAAACACAAGCTGCAATTACTTTAGCTTCTGTCACCTTAATGACTGACAGACAAAGACTCTAAAAATTTCCGTGTTGGGCCCTGAGGCCTAATAACATTAATTAGATTTGTCAGCTTTCACAGCTAAACAATACATGCTTTTCACACAAACTATACTCCTTCTACTGGGAATAATATCCTGAGGGGGGAAAAAGCTTCATTCACACTTCCTGAAACAGCTGCAGAAGAGATTCGTCAAGCTACAGAGCTAATTAAACACTGACGAACGTACGCTGTATACGGGACAAACAGCCAGACTGGGAAGCGTTTGGGCTTTTAGCAGTTTGTGTGACCGCATAGGGATAATCCCCTTCATTCCAGATCCGAATGCTATGATAGCACTACACTGGAATGCTACAGCGCTGGTTCACGTAGACACACCTAATGCCACGAGTGCCAAGAAGGTATTCACTGACATTTAGTGAAAAGGTGTTACAATAGCAAGCCAATCAAAGGGCAATACCGAGAAGATTACAGTTATCCAAGATCTAAGGAAGGAAGTAACTCAATCAGGGAAGAAGATTGTAGAACTGTTAAGCTAAAGGTGCTTGTCTCCGGCAAAAGCCTCAACAGTATTAAAGCACACAATGGAAAAGTACAGTATAATTAACAAACGAATGCTTCCATCTCTCAGCGTAGCAAAAAAAAAAAATCCAGTAGGTTGATCTCTTACTGAAATTACTATAAGCCTATCGTCTAGGTGTGTAGTATTTTTTAATGAAATTTATACACTGCAAAAAAAAAAAAAAAAAAAAGAGCTTAGCAATGGAAATATCATTAATCGAGTCATGTTTATCTAATATTTAAATAAGCAATAAACCAGATATAATATATAAGCCTATTTATAGATGTATTTGACCTGATTTGATCTGTTAAGAGTATATTATATAATATATATATTATTCCCTTTATTTTGCTCATCATAAATACATGTGGAAAAAGCTTTAAAAAAACAACTGATGAAAAATGTCTGATAAGGTCCCACACATGGATGTTTCCGGTTCCTATGTCCTGATCGGCTAGGAAAATGCACTTCCCCAAAAGGGATGTTCGTTTACAGCTACAGACACTGAAACAGCGCATTTGGAAAAGGAGTGAAACGGGGGGAAGAAAAGTAAAAAAAAAAAAAAAAAACTCAGGGATGCAGGAATGCAGGATCTGAACTGTAACATTAACAGAGACATTCTGGAGACCTTTGAGACTTTTCAAAATCTGGTAGAAAGCTGAGCAGGCACTCGGAGGCAGTTATGGATGTTATATTTACAGCTTGGGATTTTATTTATTTTGGAACTGGAATGGCTCAGCTTTCAGTCAAGTCAGACTGACTCAATCTCTGCGAGCCAAGTTTCCATCCTGAACCAAAACACTTATATAAAAAAAAAAAGGTAAAATTTAAACACTTGAAAAGCAGACCTTTGAAATGAATCAAATCTTGGCTGAAGTTTTTGTGCTGATATGAAACAAATAAGCTCGAAAAGCCTGTCATGATATCCATAAATCTCAAGAACTAACGAGCTGATAAAGACTCAAATTCGGGTTTATATATTATTTGTAAAATTTATGTAAAGTACTTGTGTCAGCTAAAGGAAACCATCATCCTGGCTTACACTAAATATATTTATATTGCAGTAGTTTCGATGTTTAGTGAGACTTTTTGCCTGTTTCCATTAGAAGTAAATGGTAATCTGAAGTAGGAAAGAGAAATCCTAGAATATGATACAGTTACGGCAGAGACATAGCTCAGCTCCGCTAGACGGTTGACGGGAGATACCCCCCCCCCCCATTTATTTAAAATGTTTTTAAAAACATTGGATGGATGGATGGATGGATGATGGTACTTGGTTAGTAACCTAGTAACCCAGTGTAAGTATCTATCCAATGACGGAAACTTCAAAGCACTTTTTCTAAGTCGCTCTGGATAAGAGCATCTGCCAAATGCATAAATGTAAATGTATTAGCATGAAAGTTAACGTCTTGAAAGACTTTTTGAAAATCACTGCAGCATCTCCCTTTTTTGATAGAGATGAACCACTGGCTGAATCCTACTGGCACCGCTAGCAGCAAGCAGTGAACAATTAACCTGAGGTATAAATAGACAAACTAAAAATAATTTCCTTTACTCGATTTTTCCTTGGCAGTATTGTGGTTAAGTGGTGTTTAGCGCTTGTACCTTCAAGGTCAGGATTCGATTACCGCCTCGAGTTTGTGTTCATGTTCTCCCTGTGCTTGGTGTGTTTCCCCCAGGTACTCTGGTTTCCTCCCACAGTCCAAAGACATGCAGATGAATGAGTGTGTGTGTGTGTTTGAGTGTGAGTGTGTGTGTGTGTGTCTTGGAGAAAAACCCCACTGTCCACGGAATACCCCGCCTCATGCCCCAAATCTCCTAGGATAAGCCCACCCAACATCCCCCCACCCCCACGACCCTGTATACATGATAAAGCAGTATAGATGATAATGATGATGAGAAATGAGACAGACATTTAGATTACTTGGCCATGACCTTAAACCAAATTGCCATGTGTAATCCTGTAATCCTTATCTACGCTGCAAAAAAGACATCTTAGCAAGTAAAAATATTTTTCTATTTATTCTATTCAAATTTAGCATTTAATATAAATGTAATATAAAGATTACATCAAACATAACATACGATTTTTTATATCTAGACAAATTTTATTAACATTTCGACACAAATTTCTTGTTCTCTTAACAGATCATTTTAAAGTTATTTCTAGAAATAAGCCAAATGAACTGAATAGAACAAGTAATTAGTCAAATATGTCTATAAATAGACTTATATATTATATTCTGTTTATTGCTTATTTAGTATTTCTTATAATAAGAAATATTAGGTAAACTTGACTCGATTACTGATATTTCCATTGCTACGCTCCTTTTTTTTTTTTTTTTTTTTTTTTGGAGTGTACAAACCGCCAAATTATTTTATAACCAGTAACAAAGCCAAATTCAGGCTAATTAAACTCTACAGTTTGGGCAATTTAATGACTTAAGTTAATTAAACACATGTCTGTATAATTAAGCCTATTCTGATGCACTTTATTTCACATTGCTTGGAAATTCAGTTTGAGGCGGGTTAATAACAAGAGTGTGTGCGCGCAGAGTGTTTGCTAGGTAGCCGACGCTTCCTGACAAGTGTGACAGGGATCCTTGAGCTGGAGTGGACACTGTAAAAGGCAGCAGGAGAGGGGAGAAAACCCCACGGGCCCCCGCGGAGAAAAGGCGCTATTCAGGTCTTTTGTAGTTCAGGCTAAAAGACCCGTGTGTCAGCTTGTGGCAAGCTTTTTGTCCCTTAGTCCTTTAGTCCTGTAGTCAACAAAGGAAGCAGGAAAGTACAACATGCACAGCGCAAGAGATTCGTCTGGACGTCCAAGTTGACGTGACCGCTCGGACTGGTCTCTCGACCCTGCTGTAGAACTGGCAACCTCGAAACTGAACAGGTCTGCTGACATCGGATGCTCTACGAGAACCGCTGGAGGATTACCAGGAACGGAGACTATTTGAACATCACGAGGAACCGCAAAAACACCAGATACTTATACATAAGAATACATTCCTTCACTCCAGACAGCCCAAAAACATATGTATTATAGCTCAATCGAGGTGCCTTTTATTCTTGCAATTTAATTTATTCATTCAATGACAACAAAACTTGGTCAGCTTCTAATGAAGGAACACTAAAATGCTTCGAACACCCCTTTACTTATTCCACTCAAGTTGTTTCCTTATGCTTCGATCCAAAGATCCAAAGATTAGACTAAGATAATTCACTGCATACATAAGATAATTCACTGCATATACGGTACGCCTCCATATACATGCAATTATCTAATCAGCAAATCATGTTACAGACTAAAATCAAACATCGTAATGGACGTAATGGATGAAGAAATATAATCGTTGCCCCTGGTTTGGTTGTTAATGCCAGATGGAACTTCAGAACTGGCAGATCTCCTCAGATTTCCACTCAGGACATCTCAGGATGGTGCGAAACACAAAAAACATCCAGTGACCGACATTTACAAACGCAATCTCAGTGGAGAATGGCTAGACTGGAAAGCTAGAATAACTCAAACAAGCACTATTTACAACCATGGTGAGGAGAAAAGCATCTCCGTAAGTGTCTAATTAGGGCTGCTCAAATAAAAATCATAATCACAATTGCATTGGTCGATATTACGGTCATGATTATTTAACACGATTATCCATTGACTTGTAAAAATACTATTAAAAAAAAGCAAGCTGACAGAGAGAGAGAGAGAGAGAGAGAGAGAGAGAGAACCTGGCTGAGAGTGAGTCTGACCTTTTAGTTACAGTGTGACGGAACAAAAAACACACAGTTTGGATTGTGAGTCAGTTTTGAGTCATGGACCGAATAATTTTTTGGAATCAGCTAAAAAAGAGGAAAAAAACTTTCACCTATGGTTAAAACTTGATTTGAATCGAAATGGTGGCTCAGTGGATAGCACTATCGCCTTGAACATACAGGGCCAGGGTTCGATTCCCATCTCGGTTCTGTGTGCATGGAGTTTTCATTTGCTTGGTGAGTTTCCCTTCGGGTGCTCTGGTTTCCTCCCACGGTTCAAAGACATGCAAATTAGACTAATTAACGTTCCCAAATTGCCTGTAGTGTGTGAATGCGTGTGTGAATGTTTACTGGTCCCACGACGGTCGTAAAAATGGGAATAAATACAATCGTAAACACCATAAGTTTCCACGATCCCTAGCTGGACTACAGAGGTTCCTAGATGGATGGATGGAATAATAATGCTAACCTTTTATCATCTATGCTTACAAAACAAAGTATGTGCTAATAGTAATATTGCTTAACGTTTTATTTTTTTTATTGTAATTTGTGGGAAGTTCACGTGATCTGGCAACCTATGTGCAATTGAGTTTGATCTGGCAACTCATGCTGAGAGAGAGCACGATTGAGTGAGCAAATTGAGTGAGGACATGTGCAAGAGAAGAGGAGAAGAGTTTGAGGGTGTGAAAGCATCCTGAATGAGGTCCACACCGTGTGACGGCTAAACTAAACGAGCCTGCGGTTGTCTGGAATGTCTTCATGTCTCGATCTCTAGTTTCTGCCCCCAAACGATCGCGCACGTCTCTGCCGAGTTAGTCGGCGAAACTATCCTTTAGTGGTGTGTAGGACATTCGCTTCCTTCTCCAACAACCGACGGATAACGTGGCTACACGCCCATGTTCGCGCTCACACACAAACACAGACTCAACGCTCAGCCTCAAACCACACACTACTGAAGATTAATTCCTCTCATTTTCAGCCCACGTACATCTTTAAAAGATCCTTTTTGGTCTGCCAGAAAGCTTCCCTTCATCTAATCCCGCGCCTTTCATCAAGATGATTAAACCCTGACCAACAAGCTGAATGAGGCGCAGACTGCGTGGACTGCACCAGACGGAAATTCTCCACTGCACCTCTAGAGACCTGCAGAGAGAAAGTGGAAAGAAAGAAAGAACTCTCGAGGCGTCATCCAGTAGTAGGGTCACACGCCAGAATCCTTGACTCAGAGAATGAAACGGCAGCGTAAGAAGATACGACTAGAGCCTAAAGGTCCGGCGGTATGACGGGTCTATTCGTAACGCTAAATATACAACTTGACGAGCGACTCGACTCCAGAGCTGTTTGAGTAATGAAAACAAAACGTCTCAGCTTATTACCCTGCGTGTGTGTGAGGTTTTTCCCTGAAGAAGGTTCTCTGATCTGAGCTGCAGGATGAAATCATGCTCAAGAACTCAGATGAAACTTAACGTATCTGTCGGCGGGATAAAAGACATGCAAGAATCATGACTCAATCCTAATGATCAAATCTCATATATCGCTAATGACACAGCTAGCAAGTCAGGGGCGGACACGTCCGTAGGTGTGCGGGACTAAGCAGATTTCATCAGTCTGAGCTTTCTTCGTATTTTGAAGGAAACTCTCTACTGAGTTTCCTAAAGAATTTCTTTTCCATTTGGTGTGTAGTATTGGATGGCTTAGTAGTTAACACTGTCGACTTGCACCTCCAAGATTTGGGTTCGATTCCCAACTTGGGACATGGAGTTTGCATGTGCTTGGTGGGTTTTGACCCCTTAAACATGGAGGTGCAAACATGGAGAAGTAAAAGGAACAATGGGGCACAAATCAAATCAAATGCCTAAAGTGACGATTCCAAGTTGCCTCAATTGTTGATCGGGAATCGTTTCAACTTCCTCCAGTTTCAACTTCAACTTTCCTCCAGTTTCCTACCTGCAGTTTGAAAACTTGAAGTAAAACTTTTTTTCCCCTCCAATATTCTGTCCATAGGAATTTCTGATTAATATGTGTATAAAGTCATTTCGATGGAAATTGGCACTTAAAAGAAAGTCTCTGATTAGTGTTCGCCAAAAAACAAACAAAAAAAACACGCCAAATAACACCCCAAAAAAATGGAAATGGAAATAATTGTCATGGTTGATCCCAAGACGACTATTTGCATTATGTAAATATTATTTGTCTGTACATCCAGTGGGAAATCATTGACCAAAAATGTAGGTTAATATAAGTTTTTAACTGAGGTGAACACAAACACACATACAGTTATAAATTGGCTGTTTTTACACAGTTATGTGCTTAATTAGCTTAGTTACATAGATATACCATACTGTAAGTTACTGCTAGAGAATACATCTATCAATCAGTCACACACCCCTGATAAGCGATGTGACCGATTCCAAACGACAAACCCTCGGTCCAGCTGGCGCATTTCCTTCCATCAAAAACCAAACTAAATATTAAATCAAATATCAGCACCTGCACAGCAGTAAAACTCCACCACGTAGCGCAGGCTGTAATGAGACTCGGTCTAAAATCTGACCGCAGGTACGGCTGAACCACTTGTAACAGGAATGCAATCATATCTACCCTCAGGAAATTTGGTAGCAGTAGGAAATAGTCTATAATTTACAAAAACGACCACGACAGAGCTTAAGTGATTACTCCAACCATGCTGTACTCCCTCTACTGCCAAATCCCTTCAAACTCCTCCAATTTGGTCTCCAGCAGATTCCCACCCACCAGTCAAAGGCTCTCACCGAACACACCGCAGCTACTCACTGGTGTCACACTAGAGGCTGAACAGTGCTTCCACTAAGAATGGTGAATCGAGCCGAAATCATCTTTAAAACCACTGTCACAGCTGGAGGAAAGCACTATCCACCCACTAACGCATATAACGCATAAAGCATTCCCTTGCTCCCGTCCAGGAGGTAAGACCAATTGAGACTCGACACAGATGGTCATCATCGCGATTGAACCTCAAAAGCAATTAGCCTGAGAGAAGAGATGTGGACAAATGAGTATCCCGTCACCCAGGGCAATCAGACTTCCTGTTCACGTGGACAGTTATAAACAGTGACCTTGCAGATGCGGGGTGAGGGCAGAAACCACAACTCGCTGACTTTCTGATGACATCACAAACAAGCCTTTGCAACATAAACAACTTTACCATATCAGTAGATCTATGAATCATTAGCAGAACGTTAATAATTTTTTTGGTATGTGATTTTCGATTTGATTGACTAAGGCATCACAGCTGTGCTATATCCAGCACAACAGGACGTCCGCGAGTGTGATGCTGCCTTTATAGACGCAAATGCCATTTATTATCAACAGATTATGATTTGTTTGTTTATTTTCCTCCGCCAACACGTATCCTTCCCGCGACTGGCGGAACTAACTAACCATGACTTTCAGAGCTGGCGACTGACAGCTTTACAGGGTTGAATATAGTTAAAAATTCTTATTGGCCTCCAAGTGGCGCAGTGATAAAGCGCTCGCCTTATCATCCAGAGATCACGAGTTCGATTCCCGGGTGATGCTGTAACCTCTAGCAGCCGGAGGTCTAGAGAGAGCTCTCTCAGTGGGGAGGGATGAGAGGTACTTCGTGCTCCCATCAGGGGCGTCTGTGAGCTCGCGCACGCATAGGGAGCGGATAGCGCTGTCCTCCGAGTGTGTTACACCGCCCCTAACGGTGCGTGAGCGAGCAGTTCGAAAAGATGCAACGTCACGTGGTTCAGAGGAAAGAGCCTGAAGGAGTAGCCTTAATGTGGGAGCCCCCTAGTGATGTGGAGGAATTGGACACGACTAAACTGGGGAGAAATTCAGGGAGAAATAAATAATAATAATAAATTTACACTTATTCCAGCTCCGTTAACTTACGGGTTCTGAGGTTAAATCCCATCGAGGTTAAATTGATAGCTAGCGATTGATGACATAACATTATGAGACTGAAAGTGCTCCTGTGACTGGTTTTGAATGTGGGTTTTGGCAGTCAGCTGGTCTCTCCTCAATACCGTGGACGCTACCAGCTTATTTTCATCCATGCTGCGACCAACATTACATGTAAATAACAGCTATTATAAGACGTGGGACATTCCTGGGAGTGATACTTATATTCAAATGTCCCAGTGCTGTTACTGTCTAATATCAGCACTCGTAGAATGCCTCTCGTCAAATCAGATTACTCGGTTGGAACTAACCGTCGTATAACATGAGATTAAACCTTTACTGGATGAGAAATGTAATAAATATTATATCTGCTCCTCTTTACATCCGCTGTCTAGTTCATTTTCTTTTTTTAAAGAAGGGCAGTAAGCAAAGCAAAAAAATTTTTTGATGTGGTGTAATAACAGCCATATTGATTCAGCAGTGCTGGGAATCGATTTTAATGTTGCTCATAAATTGAGACGGGTGACCGTGAATGGTGATTCACACTGTATGCGTGTGTGTGTAAGAGAGAGAGAGAGAGAGAGAGAGAACTAGGTTTCTCTCCAGCTCGTCCTGTAACGCATTCACTTCTGAGAGCACTAGACCATCTGTCACCTTAATGAGATATTCACACAAAATAATCTCCCACTCCTAAACAATTTACGAGACAGATATGGTAGAACATACAACGTGATGAAGTGCTCCGTAACGCCGTGAGTTTAAAAGAAAAATTAACGATGCTGCGAAATTTCGTAACGCAGCTTTGCACCTACATTTATGTAATATTGACTTTTTTTCTCTCCCTGCAAGTAATTTAACTGGGGGGAGTAAAATTACACAAATGAACAATTTAATAGTCCAGAAAAACATTTCTAACACTTTCTATTATTACACGGACATTTACTGACGATAAAACATGCCCTGTAGGTGATATTAGACGAGATCGGCGTTAGCATTAACTAGCGCATAGCATAATTGAATCAGTAATATTATCAGTATTAATGAAAATGAATCCTGCTGAATTACATGTCCGTGTTACAATTAACATGAATAAACTTCGACAAGAATGTGTCTTTATAAATAATAGAAATTAGAAGGCTCTACGATCTACCATTTAATTATATTCCATGGATTCTTATAAAAATGCTCAAGCGCAAGTCTATTTAAAGACAAAAAAAAAGATGATCATTAAGTGATTAAGTATCTACAAGCTCTAATCTTTCGCAATGATGATAATATAATCGTTTATCTGAACTAACACTTGGGCGTATTTCTGTGTAAATATTTGCTCTTGGTAGTTGCTGGTAGTATAAATGCTCAGGACCTCTTAGTGTGTATCCTGTGTCTTGGCCTCTGAACTGGTCTGACTGACTGTCCTACAGATTGTCCAGATGTTTAGTTACTCTTAAAGCCAGTTTCTGTGCTGCTAACACACTTTTATCCAGCTTACACAGGAATTCAGAGTCACGTTGGTTAGAGGAAATATGTTCAGAAATCTGAAGATAAGATGAGATCTTCTGATTTAATGTCATTCAGAATTCGAAAGGAAATTAACGTACGCACTACGAGCTGTGAATCTTACACCATATGGACAAAGGAGCTCGACGGGGTTGAGGTCACGGCTCTGTTTGGGTTATTACAAAAACGCTGGAGATGGAAGCGGTTCGCATTTTTTCAAAAGGAAAAAAAACGTAGCATATTTTTTAAAAGAAATTCATCAATTTTAAAGAATTTTACGTTTGCAAGTTGTGAATGAATTGTGTAAACGACCTATCGGTTCAGTTAAAATCAATTAAAGATTAAATTAACGGCATGATCATTAAATCGCACAGCTCTATTGACAACACATTATACAACCAAGCCAGCAACATAATCCTTAAAAAAAAAAGGGGGGAAAAAAGAATTTGTACCACAAAATAATTTAAGCTACTGCTTCTTTAAAGCCGTCATAAAATGGATTGATGTTGTGAATTGGTTTTATAGATTATGTTTTTTTTTTAATGGGATTACGACGCACCTGTTGTTCTTCCAAAGAGAAAACAAGAAAACCTGAGAGGAGCTTGACAAGCTAGACGAATATGGCAAAGAGTTTAACGAGAACTTTTTACTTCCTCGTAAGGATGGCAGTTGCAATCCTTCAACGAGCTTCAAAACATTACAACGCTGACCTCCTTCTGAATGAACTGAAAAGCATGCGATTGTTGCATTGGTGGCTCTGTGGTGGGCCTTTTGCCTGCCATGTGGAAGGCCCGGGTTCGATTCCCAACCAATGCCCAAACCTCAGCCACTGCATGCAGTGCCCGAGTCTGGATAAAATGGGAGGGTTGCGTCAGGAAGGGCATTCGGCGTAAAAGCTGTGCCAAGTTACTGTTCAGATCAAATGATCCGCTGTGGCGAACCCCTTGCCGAGAGCAGCCGAAAGACCAACAACAACAGTCCTTTATCTTTTGTGACCTATACAACCCTAAACTACACTATTCTAGCTTAAAGATGGCGAACACAAACTTTTAGTTGGCTGTGATAATCCTAACCCCCTGCCACCATGGAACTTTTTTTGTTGTTGTTGTTGTCTGTGGGCCTTAGCTTTGGCTGTCTGAAAACAAAGAAACTAGCTCCAGAACCATATTGGTGTAAAACAGCAATAAGCAACAGCGTAGAAAAGGTCTGATTGGCTGAATTTCACGAAGCACCTGGTCCCTCCTGACACGGACCTTGAGTCGGGGGGAAATAAAAAAAAGCTTTAGGAATATGAATGTTCCTAATTTATACAGTAATTAAAAAGTGACAAGAATATTTTGTTCTGTGAAATATAACGCCTTTACTGAAGGCCTGGAAGGTTGCCTGATGGGAAATAAAAATGGAATAGTGTACTGGCTCGGCCTCAGGAAGCGCCACATTCCAGCACTGAAGAACCCTCGGGGGGGAAAAATATTTATATGTAAAATAATAATAAAACCCAGTAATGCTCGCATCTTACAATAAATCAATTCCAGTCATTCTGTTTTAAACCAAGCCATGGGAGAAAGAGAACCGTGTCTGGGAAGCGAAGAAACACGCTGAGGAACCGCGTTTGCTGCATCCAATTTAACTGGATGATCAAAACAACTTTCACAAACCATTTTTGATGATTATACTGGATGTGACAAATCATTCAGATTAAACGGAAATATCTCTAATCATATTTGTTCACTTAGAGCGTTGTACATAGGTGGCCAAAAGTATTGGGGCAAAAAGTGAAATTCCATGTTTTAATGACATTCAATTTTTTTTTTTTTAAACAAGAATTTGTTATTTTATGTATATATGCTAGTTTGGAGATATAATCTCTCCATCTAGTCCTTGTTCTGCCCCGTGGCCTCCTCCCAGATGGACGTGCCAACACCACCACCCTAGGGAAGCGTCCTTACTAGATGCCCGAACCACCTAAAATGACTCCTTTCCACGCAGTGGTTCTACTCAGAGTTTCTCATCGTCCAGTCTCTAAAAGAAAGGCTTGTATTCATGGTCTTGTCCTTTCGGTCCTGACCCAACACTCCTGACCATATGAGCTTTGCCTTTTGGCTCAACTCTCTGTTCTCTTTTGCGGTAAAGCGACTGCAATAGTGAAGGAGTTTAAGTATCTCGGGGTCTTGTTTACACGTGATGGGACAGTGGAGCGTGAGGTTGGCCAAAGAATCTGATCAGCGACGCGATATCGCAGTATTTAAAGTAAATACGTCCTTTATTTTTTAAAACATGCTGGATCCAGCTGTCTAAAAGATGTATGCAGTACTCTGGTGTCACTCGCTCGATCCATGCCTGCTTGATCGCTTCTTAAAGATCATGTACAGAATACGGGTTCTTTAACGATCCTGCCTTCTTCACCACTGTCCAACTATGTTTTCTATTAGGATTTAGATCTGGAGATGATCCAGGCCATGGTTTCAGAAACTGAACACCATTATCACATTGCCAGTTTTTCAGTTCATTAGCACAACTCTTTAGCCAGATAGGCTCGAAACGATTAGTGACATCATCCGTTTTGTGCACGGGGAGAACTATAATACATAGCACATGTGCGTTTTGGACACCACTGTATGTTGTCCAGAACACTGAAGGACAAGTACAAAAAAAGCTCTTTTCTTATTATTTCAAGGGGACTTTAGTAATAAGCAGCTCTTCCAAAAAGACTACAATCCCACCCACATAGTTTGTACTAGTTCACACAGACACAGAGATCATCTTGTGCCCTTTCCCTTTCAGTGAATTGGCTTTTTTATTCAAGTTGGATCTGGGGAAACCAGGAACAGCCCGGATGTTTTATTGTACGACGTCACGGTTATTGCAAATAAACAATATTATCCCTAAAGTGAGCTATTGCTGATTCTGACTCGAAAGAAATCCATGTAACAAAGTGTGCTTTACACGAGCAGCGCTACGGTGGTGACTCAAACTCCCTAAATCCCTAACTCAATCTGACGCCAACAAATCCAATATGGAAAACGAGAAATATCATTTCCATTCGAAAACCTTTTGCTAACAATCACCCAGTATCCTGGGGTTAGTCATGCGTGTGCTCGGCATGACGGCCGTGACCGACCCGACACATGCCTCAGCAACACTACCCACAATCATTTTCTCTCTATTCCAAGTGTTTCCCATTTACACGCGCACACACACACACACACACACACACACACACACACACACACACACACACACACACACACACACACACAC